>JAPDSC010007783.1:1371502-1383832 GCA_026290005.1 Latrodectus geometricus | reverse complement strand
GGCTGGCAATATGGGGTGCGCTGCTCCACTCTTCCAACTGAACCATATTTGGTATGGAATCCGACTTCCTCAGTACACACATGCCCTAGGTACCCGTTTATAGGGTAGGCAACCATTCACACACACACAAAGAAAGGACAAATACAAGAAAGAGAGAGAGAAAGTACATCCATGCCCGAGCCAGGATTCGAACCCAGGTCCCACCCATCTGTAGTCAGGTACGCTAACTACTAGACAGGTTGGGCGGCAGAAGTTTACTTAAGTTTCTAATAAAAAAATGTATCGTTGTAACTATTTTATTTTCTTTAGCATGCATATATAAAAATAAAATTTGCTTTAAAAGGATGACAAAGCACATAGATTATTGAAAGAAAATATTCTTGTAAAAATAAAATTTTAGGAAGATCTTGATCTTAAATATCTATATGTTAAATTAATCAAAGAACTCTCTGGTATTAAATAAGTTTAAATAACTGAAATATTTAATGCCATCATCAAAGTAACTGTTTCTTAACTTGAAGAAATGTGATTTTTATATGCCTTTTTTTAACATTCATTAAAGAATTGGATTTTTTCACTCAATTTTTTATTTCCTAGTAAGAGATCGAGAAATAAAATAGCTGCATTTTTGACTAAGCACTGGTTTACTGATATACGATTCTTCAAAGCGAATGATGCATTTAAATATTAAGGCAATTTATAAAAAGTTATTTTACCATAAAATGTATTGATGGTAGTTTAATGATATTCATATCAAAAAGAAATTTTACTTTGATTTCAAATACATTTAATATGTTAAATGCTACATTTCTTAAATTTTTTCCTTAAGTATTTATTTCTTAATGTGTTTAACTATTCAAGTTAAATTTAGTAAATATTTCTTGAATGCAATCAGTTGTCACTGTATAAATTTCTTTTAAATTTCTTTAGTTTTTTTTTTTAAAAAAAAGCACTTTTGATTGCAAATATTTAACTTAAAATTAACTTCAGTATTTCAATATGATATATTGCAAGAGCATATAAAAGTAACATTTCGTCTACTTAATTATTGTATGAAAAATACATTTAAGTTTTATAAAAAGATTGACAACAAAAAATTTATTTATTAAACGTATGGAAAATTTCAACCTTCTCAATTGGTGTCTTGTAAATTATTTAGAATTTTTTGCAAAACTCTTAATAAAATACGATATTCCTACCAATATAAAATAAAATGAAAAAATCATAAAATGTATATATTTTAGTAAAAATTATTTAATAATTACCATTTTAGTGTGTGAATGTTTCTTAATAGTTAAAAATATTTCAATTATTAATCAAAAGTAATTTTATTCAATAAATACAGAACTAATTTATTCTTCTATATTCAATTAATACTATATGTAAATAATAAATAAAAATATCATTAATTTTATGACATTTATTTACAAATAATTTAATTTATTTATGTTTTTCCCTTTTAAGCACAACTAAATAATCATTTAAATTGGGATTTTTTGTCTGTTTTTAATATAACATAGTGATTGGAAATGACTTCGCACGTGTATTTTAATGGGGAATGGTATATTGTATAGATTTTATTAAAGAACATAAATGTGCTGAAAATATTAAAATAAAGAAATTCTCGTAATTTATCAGAACTTCATTGTTTTAAGAGTAGAAAAACTGAAAGAATAATTTATGAAATGTATCGCCATAGAATTTTTAAAATCCACTCTGTCTTTTCATTATATTTAAGTAATATTTCTCATGAATGATACCTTTTTTATTTGAAAATAAACAATAAAATATTATTGTTTATTTTCAAAGAAAATGTGAATATAACATTTATAATAGGAAAAAGGAAAATCATATTTCTATCAACTCGTTAGATAATAACTTGATAACTTAAATTACATACTTGTAGAAATATTCTGCAAATAATCCCATTCCTTCCTAAAAGCAGTTTGGTGGAGCTTGGTTATCTACGTCATGTATGTAGACACTATTCCACATGACTTAGAATAACATTTTTCCATATTAATTGGAATAATTATACTTCTTATGTTATTCAACCAGTTATTATGCTTTTAACACACATCAGTAGTATTTTTATAAAAATGTAACCAGAAAATATCTACGATAAATGGTCTACGAAAATTGCTTAGACTAAGTTTGCTGTGCATTCATTTCATTTGGTATAGTTTGGAGGTGGAAGATTATTTACAGCGTAAAAAATGAAGAATATAATTAGTCAATGTAAAAGGATAATAATGCGTTTATTAAAAGCTGTTTATTCAACTCTTTCACAGCAACTAACTTTTTTATCCCTTTGAGCTTATTTTCCTCTTGAAAATCGTTCTTCTCTTTCATCCCCTTTTATAATAACAATATCTGTTACTTAATGTTATGATGAATCTCAGAATAATATTAAGAAGATAGCTTTTATTATACTATATCTTTTGAATTCAATGTATTCTTGTTCTCAAAGATATTCCCTTTTGGAAAGCAGTTAGAAAGCATTTATAGAGAATTACAATTAATATTTGGTTTATTAATTATAATCTGGAAGATCTTACTAAACCTTTAATCTGGAAAATATTCTAGAAATACTTATCAATACTAAATAAGTCAATGATGTCAATAAAAAATTAAATATTTAAGAAAACAATCATAATTTTTTTATTAAAATCTTTTACAAAAAGGATATTCCCCACGATTAATATTTTCTTGAATTTTGAAAATTCGAATTCTTCAAATGTCCACTGTCAAAGATCTATAATTTCTAAACATTTTTATTCAGTTATTAGGTTTTATTTTATTCCATTGTAAGCCTTATAAAGTACACCTTGTTTTCTGATTTTCATATACATTTCTATTTTTTAAATATTCATTTGTTCGCCTATAAAATTCAGATTACCTACTTTTGGAATGCTCCTATGAAAAGATTAATAACTTTTGTTATCAATTATTAAGTTAGAAAATCTCAGTTTTCTACCTAAAATAGCAGTCAAATAAGTAAATTTGAAAGTTGACAACTTAAATGCTCTAGATTTATAGCTGTATTTTCAATGTCACAAAGGTCGCAGAGAACTTATCACCTATTAAGCGAGCTATTTTTAGACTCCTTACTCTCGGTTTTACCGATCGATCTAAGCACCAATGCTTCAAACTGTTGACTTTTCTATTGTGTTATAATGTTGCACTACTTTGCTTAATGCAGGGTAGCCTCGTGTTTTATTGTAAGTGCTGGAAATAAAAATGGGCATATAACAGTCGATAGCAGAGTTTTCTTAGAAGTATTTCATTCAAGGCTAAAATAAAAAGAAAACTTTATATTTAATATTTTTGTAATATGATAATGAATCATGACTAACATAATATTAATTATTTTAGAAATTTCAAAATATAAATTAAAATAAACATATCATTATCTTAAGATAGGTATTCTGTATTTTTGGGAAATTATGTATATTAAGAAATAATTTTTATTGTACAATAATTGCTCATAGGAAATATTCATAATACAACAAATTTTTATTAAAAAACTGATATTAATCCCAATTAATTGTAGCTAGTTCTAAAATTTTTAATGAGAAAGATTTAATCGTTTTTCGTGATTCTTTTACATTTCTCAATTAGGACGGTATTAATTTTGCGACAGCAAAGAAAAGCTACAGACCTTTGAAAAATATGATCATCAAGTTGATTGGGTCCATTCATATCAAACAAAAGGTTACAAATATTTTTCCCTGAAAAGAGAAATATCTAATATAAAGTTTCAGCTTTGACACACTTAAATACATTTCCTGCCTAGTGACTTTTGTCAACATCGGTGATTTTATCCTACGATAACGTTTTATTAATTAGATCTATCTTCATAATATCTTCATTAAAAGACATTATTTAAATAATTTATCACTCAAGCTTCATGCTTGTCATCTTATTCTACACTAAGGATGTTGTATCGTTAAATAAAATTTATTCAAGTAATAAGTTGATCTAGTCATATCATTTAAGCAATTTAATTTATAAGCAACATGAGTATTTTATTATATTTGAATTTAATGCTATAGTTATATCTTCAATGAACCTCTTAGATAGTCATATTATACAAGCAATTTTATGAACTATAAATCACCATTTTGGAAAAGTGAAAAATAAGTTTAGAAAATTTTATTCAGTTATGCGAAAAAATGCAATGGAATTTTTAAATACAAAAATGTAAATATTATATGTAATAATATATTTTATAGTTTAAATACTTGGATATAAGTACATTTTTAATTTATTATTCAAATCTTGTAATACTTTTGCAATTACCAAAGGTAATTACCAAAACATTTATTTTTAACATAAATTAAATTAACTAAATGAAGTTTTTGTTCAATGATGGCCCTTCAAACTTGTATTTTGTACATATGTTACATAACTCTTCAAAATTTAAATGATTTTTTCAAATAAAGCATAACAAGTGAACATAAGCATTGCATTATAAAAAACTAAATTTAATTTTATTGACTTTATTTTGGATTAATTTTTTTATATTATGTAATTTTCATTGGACATTTGGTTAAAGGACCTTATTTCAGAGATTAAGTGACGTAATTTAAATTTTATTATATATCTCTGTTACATCGAATCGCACAATTCACATGAACATATTATGTACAAATTAAAATTTTTATAATATTCAATTATCAAAATTTCCAACTTATATATAATTTCATAATCATAAAATTTTTAAGATCTAAAATATTTATTGTAGTTTCATAAAAACAATTCAAATTAATCCAAAAATACTCATAAAGTTTTGAAAAAATTGTTTTTCTTCCTTTAGTCTTTGAAAATCCAAATTGTAAATTTTACACTTATAGAATCCTTATTAATTTAATCTGAATGATCTAGAACGTCTTGTGTTCATTCATAGAAAATATAAATTTGAAATTTAACTATTAATTAAAAGTTTTTATTACTTTATTATCAATTGAAAGTTTTCAGTAGATTTTTGGTGGGAATTCTTATTTACATAAAATTAAAGCTTAAAATGTGGAAATATATTTCACAATTTTCATTACATCTACCATTAATATTAGAAACATTGATGGTGATTTAAGACCAACGTTGGTGATTCAATATTCTTTTGGGCATTCAGTATATCTGTAATACTTTTTTCAAAAAAAGAATGTATCGTAATGTAAGACAAATATTTTTTGAGCACTGATTCAATAATTAATTTCGTGTACATGTATATTTAATGTGGTGAAGGATAAGAGCAACTTGATTATCATAGTACATAATAAATTGCATCTAATAAATTGAATCTTACATCCATTACTTTAAACTCAGGAAATTTAATATGATTCAATCTAACATTTAAAATATTAATTTGAAAACCTGTTAATTTAATTTTCTTAATTAATAAAGTAATATTTGGATACATTGTTTCTAAAATTGAGCATTTTAGAAGAAATACATGTATCTTCTATCTGATATAAGATGTTTTTTATGAGTTATCAATCAATGCAAAATGGTTTGAAATGAATCATATGAATATCCTGTTAGTAGAATTTAATTGTGAACCATAAATAAATATATGAATTTATTTAAGTAACAAAACCCATATTTAAATAAATGCGAGAAAACTAAAATGACTTATAATAGAATAAAAATCTCATATTTACTCTTAGAATAAAATATATAGAGTAACAGTGATAATGCTCGAGATTTTGCATAACATTCTGTAAATACGAATCCTTAGATGACTGCATACATGAAGAATATCATCCTAAGGTGATTCAAGGTAGTTTCAAATTACTATTGAAAATAGACATTGAAAATTCATCGAACAGAGAAAATGTTTCAAACTCAATGTTGCCTATTATTCAGAGAATATATTTGATCCTTTATATCGGATGAAAATACAGCCTTGTAGGTATGAGACACCAAGAAGTATATTTTTAAGAGCATCGTATAGCACAATATGTTAAATCCAGAGCTACTTCTAGGAACAGTATCGCTATTCGAGTGATTCCCATTTCATGCATTCTTGCAAAGTTATCTGATACGATCTCCTCTTCATGAACGTCGGTAGATTGCGTTCTATTCGAAATTCTAGTTCCAAAGTTGTAGTCGGACTCTGGAAAATCCGTTAAGGAGAATGAAATGTAATTTTATTTCCGGTTTTACAGTGAAATATTTTGAATAGAGAATAAGATATGAAAAAAAAGAAGTTATTGAAATTTTAAAACACAAATAAATTTAGGACACAATATTTGGGAGAAGAAAGTTAACCTGAAATTTTAGATTAAATTTCTACCACAATTATTAAGTTGACCTATTTTCTACACTTCCGACCAATGTATAAGCAGACTCTGCTTTCCATTAGAAAATTTTTAAATTAGGTATATTTTTATCTGAAATTAAATTTGAAATTGAGGATATTGTTTTTAAAAACATAAAATATTTTTGTTCTTTTGTTAACATTTAAGAAAAAATTATTTCATTCATCTATACATATATTAGTATGAAACGATTCAGCAGTACTTTTGTACAGAATGTCTCATGCATTCTAAAATTGCTAAAATAGTTATACAAATTAAAGAAATTAGTGTATTTGAATGAGATTTAATGAAAAATTACTTTGAATTAATCGAATTAAATAGAAATAGTTAAATTATTTTTAAACGTAGTTGTTTTGTTGCTGTTGATTTCTCAATCAAAAAATCATAAAATTCCAAAGAAGTTTGCAGGAATGTAAATCTTTCACATCAACCCAATTTAAGATTATGAAAAATGATTTTTCACACTTGACACCTCCTCTGTATCTCACTTTATGTGTTTTGTATATGTGTCTAAAACATTTTTAAAACAATGCATATTATTACAAGTGAAAGTTTTTTGCAAAAAATAAACTAAAAAAATTTAAAAACAAATTATGAATATTGAACCATAAATTATTAAATGTGCGGGTTACAAGGAAATTGAAACAGTTTGTATACATAGTACATGAGAAAGTTAACATGCTATTATTATGAATTATGTAGAAAAATTTTAAAAGTCAAAGTCATGAAAACGGGGAGATCGAAAACCTTTAGAACTAAATATTAAGTCTTCTTACATAGTCAGAAAAATGAGGTATGGTGGTAGGACTGAGAAAAGCAAGTTGATTGGTGTGCCAAATCACATCAGACAGGCACTGATATACATCTTTTGTATACTGGTGGTCCTTGTCTGTAGAAATGTAGGCCATTTCTTCCAAGGCGCGACATGCGCTTAATTCTCCCATATTAAGCAGGACCATTATTCGAAGATTGAAATTTCAGGGTTGTTCATATCATAGTGTAAACGACATAAAAGGAGCCGGACAGGAAGCACATGTTTTATTGTACAATGAATTCAATAACAACTCTTCTCAGCAGTAGTGTTTGAAATATAAAAAAAGAAATGCATGAAAATTATAATACAATGAGGCAAGTGTCATAAAAAACTAAAACTTAGACACTTCAAAGTAGCACCTGAAAGCTGCAGGAAAAGTTTATAGCAGTTTTACATCCCAGGGAACTTTTTCCCTTGGGATGGATGGCTGGTCCATTGGAATAAAAAAAATGTTCTCTTTTGTATTTTTGTATGGCCAATCAAGGGTTTGAAGGAGAGATTTTTGACCATTCCGTGGAAAACTAGAAGTTACGTATTAATTTTATGATCAAAAAATAACCAATAGAAGAAGTGGGAGGAGAGAAGAAGACAGTTATAAAAGTAAAGAATTTGAACAGAGAGTGACAGAGATAGAGCTCCGAACGGACATAGAGAGATGGAGCAGACCTACCACAATTAGAGGTCCGAACAGGCAAAAAGAGAATACCATAATAATAAAATAGATAGGAAAGGAAAAGAATAGAGAGAGTACCTACAACAATGAGAATATAGAGACAGGAAAGAATAAGAGGAGAGAGAGAGTAAACAGGCAAAGAGAGAGAGACAAAAGGAGTTCTCGAGGAATACAGGAGCAAGGAGATAATGAATGGAGATTCTAAAGAAAGCTGAATCACTAAGGACCTACCAGAAGTGATGCAAGAGTATACTAGTGATGCGACAGAGTTCTAGAAAACCTTTCTTAAATGCGATTCTTCTTATATAAAGGACGTGAGTCCTTTTTAATCTCTTCTTCATGACTGTGGACACTTTATTTCATAAATATGTTTTAAAGAAACTTGTATAGTAATAAAAAGATTAATCAGGAATGTTCAATTTAAATATTTGAATTTTAGTAAAATTTTGTTTTGTTTTTTTTAATTTTGTCTTTCTGATTTGTTCTCTCAATACTCCACTAATTCTCTACGAACACTGAATTAGCTCGGTGTTTCTTTTATACTGAGTTCCACCACAATAGTTCATTCATATGGCCCGTTAGGAAATTATCCTTGAGTATAGACACCTCTGTTTGCAAAAGTGCTTAGATTTAGCCACGTGGACCTCATAGTTTATAGTAGCTGTAGTATTTTTTCAATGAATCATACTTTTGTTAAATTTATGACAGCCACAGAGTAAAAATCGACATTTTGACTAGCTCAATTAACTCACAAATTTGAAGTGCCTTACTACATGGCAACATGTCACCATTGTTCAGTTCATTATCACCTACGATTGCAAATCAAGACTAGTCCACCTTTTTCGGCGTACAGTTAATGCAAAAATCTGTTGGAGATTCAATGAAAAAAACAAACGTTTTCTCCCTTAAAAACAGTTACAGTAATGATTTAATAAACATAGTTATCAGTATAATTTAATGACAACTTAATTTTATATTTCTGTATTCCTCGTTATCATGCAAATTCATCTTTTTTAATAAGCATAAAACTATGAAAGGAATTTTAAAACTTTTAAATTAATGTAATGAATAGAAATTTTTAAAAGAAATCAGGCAAGAATATCAATTAAAAAGAAATTGACGATTTTTTTCATATAGTAAATATTTTATTAATTTATGGTTGCTTGAGTTAATTCGGTAATACATGTTAAATTGAAAATTCATTAAAATTAGGAATTTCAGTAAAAAAATAACATATAAATTATACTAAAAACATTCGTGAGTTTCCTTTAATGAGAAACCTGCGTAAGCATTTACTTTGGGAAACGTTAACGGTAATCTATCATCCAAAAACAGTATGGGGGAAATATAGATTACTTTATCTACACATATGTATACTGTCACCTTACACAGTTCTCAGAAGCAGTAACATAATTACTTGAATTCATTATTTTCCTCGAAAGACGAGTTATTATTTCTAATAACAGTGAAACAGCTAAAAGTATTTTCCTATGATATGTTACCCTGCCAAAGTTAATGCTATTTTTATGTTAAATAACTACCTTTTCTGATCTTTACGAACACGAAATAATTTGCTCGAAGAAGACCGGAATCATTTATGATATGCAATACAGGTGTGCATCCTTCAATACATTTGCTTTTTTAAGATTTCAATAGTTGTAAGTAATTGAGGTTTTTATAAAAATATTTTAAGTTAAAGAAACTTTACGTTTTCACGTGCAGGAAAAATAAAGCAAACACAAACATATACTTATATTATTTCCGAAATATTTTGAAGTTCTTTAAAATTCCATATGAATAGAGAAAAATAAAATTTTATATAAATTCAGTATATGTTTTCTGATATTATTATAGTGTTATACAAAATTAGCAGTTCCGAAAAGAATAAAATGTAAAGATTGGAGACAAATCTTCGTGACTAAGCTTAAAAAAATTTATATAATAAAATTTTATTTAATAAAAATATATAATAGTATTTTTAACAAAATTTTTATGCGTATATCTGTAAAATATTGTAATGAAAATGATATTTAAGATATTGAATAAAAGTAATCGATATGTTTTTTTTTTTAATGTTACCTGATATTTGATTCTCTGACCAAGACGATTATTATAGGATATTCAGCATGTATTTTTTGAGAATATACAAAACATATTCATGGCAAGAACTAGCAATGCATTCAATTTTTTTCCTATATTGAAGCAAAGCATTTTTAGGATAATTTTTACAATACAATAACTTTAACCCCCCCCCCAACAGCCTTATTTAATATCTCTTCTTATCAGAAAAATTTGCATTCATTCATGTCCCCTCTAGATGTATTGCATTTTTTATAAGCTTTTCTTTTTAAACAAAATTACTATTCTTTAAGCAATTTTTCAGTGTTTGGCGAAATAGTACTAAGTGAGTAAAGTTTGGCCGAAGCACACTAGTGTGCAAAATCTAAGAATCAATGTAAATTTTAAGCAGATAACTATAAAAGAGGTAAAAAGAGTTTCTTGTTAGGATTACAATTATAACGAAATTCAGTCGAAAAGTCATGCGAACGCACATAATAGGTATAAAACGTCATAGGAAATATGAATGTACGCAAAACACGTGCAATTAGTGCTTTCAGCTCAAAACTACAATAAAAGGAAAAACGGAGACGCAATCAAAAACGTTAGCTTCAAGTGGCAAGGAATTCTTGCATGAAATATGACTAAAAAATCTCTGGATGACTTCACATGAGCAAGAATGATCAGAAAGATAAAGAAGCATAGAGTTACCAGTGTAACTAAAGATTTCTTATACAACAAAAGTACCGTTTCGCGAGTTTGATAAATCCTCCAAACAATAAGTTCAATAGTTAGAATGGTTGATGATGGCTTTCATAGCAAAACAACTGCAATAAATGCCTGATGATCCTTTCCCGTGTGCGTCTCTTCATAGGAGGTGCCATTGCGTTTTTATAGACGACAATGCACACTTCGGATTTCTGCTGTTCAACAACTATTGGAAAGGAAAGATATCCTTCAAATGAATAACTCAGCTAAGAGACATGTGAAATGTTTTTGGGAAACGCCTTGCTACACAATTCCACACACGTTACTGAACAACTAAAACAGATGCTGATTAAGGAACGGACATTCTTACCTAAAGAAGAAGAGAGACAATGCGAAACAGTAAAAGAAGGGCATATCCCATGCTAAAGAAATTTTCTGGTTGCTCTTCCTTTTGGACAGAAATTCATGTATTATGATAATAAGATTTCAGTGAAAACAATTAGTTTGATTTCTTACTGTACACATTGTATGCATTTTTTCACAACTCTAATTTCGATGTCATTTAAGTACAGATATTTTTTAATTTCATGTCTCTCAGATAATTTCTTTTGGATTTATGGCAAAAAAAAAGCATCTATTGCTTACGTTTTGCACACCAGTGTATATATATATCAGATAAAAGCGTTTCTTCCAAATTGTGTGTGTGACAACATTTTCTCCATAATTCATCAATATTTTCTTAGTTTTTCTATAAATCTAATCCAAATAACAATTCTTTTAAATTAACATTTAACATTTTTATACAAATTTAATGTAACACAAATAAACATGTTTACTCTAATATTATATATTTGTGTCTCTATAATTTACAAGAGTCTATCAAATTGAAAGCGTCATTAAACAATAAACAGAAATAATGTGCTAATTGGTCTTTATATTCACTTTAAATATAATGACCGTAAAAGAAATATTATTATAATATTGTTAATATATATATATATAACTAATGTTAATAATAAAAAATAAAATTAACTATTTAAAACTAAAATAATTGTCAAAATAGAAATATAATATCATATATACAGAAATTATAGGAAAAATGCCGTTGGAAAAGAGGAGCAGCGCACCCCATAATGCCAGCCTGCCTGGCACTAGACAAAAACAACAACAACATAGGAAAAATGCTAAATTTATTGTTAAAGTCATAGATTACCCAATGGCCAAAAGTACCTCATAAGAGTATAATCTTTTTCAAAGATAAATATAAGAAAAGTAATTACGATAATGTCTCTCCTTTAATGTTTATAGAATTGTTCACGGAGAAAATATATTATACTTAATTTTCAATCTGAGTGATAGTATCCCAAGTTGCATTCCAGAGTGATATAAATACGCAAGTTAAAATAAAATTCTAACTGTGTTCAAGTGTGACTATATCACTGAACTTTTATTTGTAGTACTGCTGAGTAGTGAGAAATAGAAGATTCAATTTTCTTTTCTACATTCGATTCCTAAAAGATGATTATTAGGTTTCAAGTAATTTATCAGTTGAATTAAAGAAGACATCTTCCCGTTAATTGATTAAAATACTTCAACTAATCCTTTCAATAGGCGTAATGAATTATCTTTTAAATATGAGTAACCAAAAATATTACCATAAATTTAATCTGTTTTTCTGCACATAGAAATGTGTAACTATATAAATATAAATGATACTAATTTTAATCTTTCCTTTCAAATATATATATATATAT
>JAPDSC010007783.1:1354276-1366502 GCA_026290005.1 Latrodectus geometricus | reverse complement strand
GCGCAAGACCTAACAATCTACATGAAAGCTGTTTTAAACCTTTTTACAAAGTGAATCCAAAAGAAGTTACATGAAGTTCACGTAAAAATAATGGATTTCTTTTTCCCCAAACTAATATAATATATATGTATATATGTTTGGACATTCAATTTTTAGTATTCAGTAACATAAAATATCTATAGCAAAAGTAATCATTGGTTTCTGATTTGACAAAACAATTTATGGATGATTTACAATAACATAAATTGTGTTTAATATAAAATTTATACTTCAGCAGGATATTTCAACCGTTATTTTTAAGGAATAGTGAAACTTCCTAAAATAAGCAATTATTATTGTTTTGCATTATAAAAGAAATATATATTTCATGTAACGTAAGCTTATACATTGTGTAGAGAAAGAAAAGAAAGATACAATTATATATATATATATATATATATATATATATATATATGAACAGTATAATGTCTGTCAGCATTCTTACTTAATTATATGGAAAATGAACATGTACTGGAGATCTGGAGGTCAAAATTTTATGTATTAAATAGTTATTTTATAATTTTATCACAAATATTTTAGATTATTTAAAAATAATATACATGATTATATATATATATGATAAAACTATGAAAAGTAGCAAACAAGCTTATGAATCTTGAGCGTTTTAATTTTAATTGGAATACTTGTTGGATGATTTTTACTGGATGTATGGGAACTCTATGGTAATCAATTCTCTTATATTGAAAATGAGATATTTTTGAAAAACATTTACTTTGACATATTGCCTATTGATAAGGCAAAACTCTTTGGAGTAAAATATCCTATGTTCGATACAAGTAATTCTTGACTCATGAAAGATGGATGTTGCGCTAATGGTATAGGCATCTACATGTTTGTCTAAAGGCAAGATATTTTTTTTCTCCCTCCTTTTGTCATGTGAATACGGTTCATTAGGTATAAATGGTATAAATATCCTCTCAGAAGGCATCTACAAGGAGAATATTCAAATAATTTATTTAAAATCTTTCGGTTGTTAGAGTATCTGTTACATGATGTCAGTAGCTTTGAAAGGAAATTAAAAATATTTCATAAGAAATGTTGCTGACCTTCTTTTTGCCACAAAATAGTAATCAAAGAAAATATCTTCTGCGATTTGTTTTACACAAGTGTTTCATGTATTTATGAAAACTGATGTCAAACAAAGGTCAGTTTAAAAGATAGATCCTTTAAGATACAGTCTAAAATGTTCAATACATTTGACTGTACCACATTATTTTAAAAAAAAAAGATGAGGGACAATATCATGTGGAAAAACTGATATAGGATCCTCTCTCTAAATTTTTCTCCACGTGTGTGTAGTGAATGCGTCCTATGCATATTATTT
The DNA here is from genome assembly GCA_026290005.1 of Latrodectus geometricus. NCBI lineage: Eukaryota > Metazoa > Arthropoda > Arachnida > Araneae > Theridiidae > Latrodectus > Latrodectus geometricus. Next base: position 1,365,118 of record JAPDSC010007783.1, on the reverse strand, counting down.
ATTATTTATGATAAAAAATAACAAGGAATATAAGCATAGGATACTTATTCGAATGAGAGATAAATATTTTTCAGGGGAAAAATATTTGCAATAAATTTATAGGCTTCTGTACTTTTTACAGGCGAATCTAGATTCACACGGGAGAGAGATTCAGAACGTGTGTTGATAAGGAAGGGCACAGTTACTACGATGGTAGGATAATAGTTTCAGAAGGTATCTCGCTCAGAGGTTAGATTGGTCTGCATGTGTTCCAATGAGAAGTGACACCAGTGTAAGATATCGGGATGAGATTCCATTGTGTCACTGCAATTGGATATGTTTTCATTCTGATGAATGACAACGCATAATCTCATCGATCTGTAGTTGTTGAGAAAAATCTTTAGGGTGTTGGTTTGAAGCAAATTGAATGGCCAGTTCGAGCTCCAGATCTAAATCCCATAGAGCGTTTGTGGGTCTATGGTAAACAAGTTGCTGCTTTGAAACCTCCTTTAAGGTCTGTAGGAAAGCTGGAAAATAGCTTACTCCGTGTCTAGTCTTCCCATTTCAGTAGCTGACAACTTAATTGGCAACATGTCAATGCCGCCAATCTAAGCTTGAGGTGGGAATATCCCTTATTAATTTTTTTTTTTTTTTATGTTTCTATGACATTTTGCCAAATAAAACTGTTATTCATTTTTTGCCAAAATAAACATTTCCAACGAGATTGCATTTTTCTGTTGCAAATCATTAATGAGTTTTACTTATATGAACTCTATGCTGCTATCAATACATACCTGTTTTGTGCAGATATCATCCAAATTTGGTGTTTCTACATTCTTTCACTTAAAATTAAGCGTATAAAAATGGTTGCTCTTTAACTTTTGAAAGCGAGTGTAATTTGCACTGTAAAATATGGTACTATAGCTTAAAATCCGAAAATTAATTATTTTTGGATGATAGAAATTATCTGCTTATGATTGATTTTTTTTCAGTGCCCAGTTTTTTTAATCTTAAAGTATTTGACACTTATCCTTTTCCCAATGTTTTGAATTAAGCAAACCATTTAATGTGATTTTTTATTAATTTTGTAGCCCATATTTCGATGTTTTTTATTCTAGCAAAACGTTTATACACATTCTCCGATTACTTTAAGTATTTACGTTTGAAATGTAAAATAAATATAAATATATGGTTCTGATAAATTGAAAAATGATTAATTTATGGATAAAAATTTTACAGACCTTAAGAGAAGAAAAGAACAATTTAAAAAATGAAACGATGCGTCTACGTTTGCTGCAAAAAATTCTAAAATTTTCAAAAGAACTATAAAATAACTTGATAAATTTATCATTTTTAGCAAAATGTTTAAAAAAAAAAAAAAAAAAAAAAAAAAAAAAAAGGTTTCCGGCAAATTTAAGATTATTATCGTTTAATTTGAATTCAAAACTAACTTTCAGACAGGTTTTAAAATAAAATTAATTAACCACGTACCTTAAAACTTTGCCTAATCAACAAAAAATAATCTTAAACCACTACAGAATGAGCTGAACTTTTACTTGTTCTCCTCTTTTTATAATTTGAATTGTTAAGTTTCGTGAGAGATCAACTCAGGAAAGATATATCGTTTTCTGTTTCTTAAACTGCAAGCTACAAGACTACTGGAAGAATATATCATCGCAGCAAATTAAAGAAACCTTTTCTACGTTACAAATTGGTTAGTCTTTAAAATTTAAGACTTCAAGAATTACTTTTTTAAACTTATTTCAACAATCATTAAATAATAGAAATGAAAAGCATTCATAATAGTACATGAAACATAAAACCTAGGCTTCATCTTTAATCAAAATGAAATGGGAAACAATTTTTTTCTTACATTTGAAATATAAATGAATTTTTGAAAAATGATAACGGAGATAATATTTCTAATAAAGTTCGTATAATGATTCCTCGTAATAAGAAGTGTAAATAATTCTTTTTTATCATTTAATTAAAAACTACTGATAACATTTTATAACACGACTTCTCTGCCTCTCACTCGATACAATTAAGTTCATCAAGATAACATATTAGCTCCTCACTGTGTGTGATGAAACTCTTTCTTTTATAGCAATTCTTTTTGTAAAAGTACGAAGAAAATTTATACTATTGTTTTGTTTCTAATAAAATATAAATATCACTTAAAAATATATTATATTTTCCTGCATTTATTTTTTACATTAATAAATTAATTAGTAGAAAATATTCTACAAAAATTAAACTTTCTTTTGTGCTTTATCATACATTGAAGATCTTCAATGTACACATAATATATATGTACATATACAGTATGTTATACAAAACTATCAGACAACAGAGCCTTTTTTTTGTTTATTTCTATAAATAATATTTTTTTAAATTAAATTAAATTGATTCTAATAAATGTAACAGAAAATATATATTATTTATAAGAGATGCTTAAATATTTTGTGAATGGTTCCATTTTTTTTCATTTAAAGTATCTACCACAAAATTATAAGACTACTATTTAAAACAAATTTTTGTACAAAATTAAAGGGATGTTGATACACCTTTTTTCTAAATAACTTCATATGCATGACATTTCATTGAGTTAATGAGGTTTGTGAGTTAAGTTTTGGAAATTTCATCTTATTTACCATGATCACTTCTTTCACAAAATCATGTGACACTTATCAGAATGCAACTGACGAACTAAAAAATCTCTCAAGTTTTTCATAGAATGCAAGTATAGATTTCAATTGACCAGCTTAAGACATTGATTTTTTCTTTGTGAAACCAATTTTTGAATGATTTTAATACATACATGGTGCACAATTTTGGTGAAATTACCATTTTTACCCTCCTATGAATCAATAAAAAGGTATAAAGTATTGATTAAGCAATAGTTCATAACAACTGAGTCTATTGTTTCACGAATTTGCTGCAGTTCACTTTTCCCCGATATTCAAAAGATCCCCACAGCATCACAAACTACCACTATTACTACTCTGAAAGGTCATCAGATAAAATCTCATGTTTTTGTTCATGCTGATAGTTAGTATTACCTCTGCGCAATTTAAATGGAGTTTATTTTTGCAGAGAAAATAATTTTTTTATTAGTTCGTTCCATATCATGATCTTTTCCCTAATCTCATCCAATCTTCTTCATGATGTTTTAATAGTCCCGGTTTTCTTTAAATTTCGAACAGCAATATTTGAATTTGATTTTCAAGTGATCCAGTTGGATATATGGGTGATAAATTTAGCTGTCTGTTATTTCACTAACAGTTCTGTTTAGTTGCAGTCGTGAAGCATTATCCATTAACTCGAGTTGTTTACTCTTTCTCTCAAATATATTTCCATCTTTTTTACTTAAACTTTATGAATAACGGTTTTAAAATGCTTAAAAAAACTGTCAATATTTGTCTAAATCAAATTTTCAGAATTTTTATAAAATTTTGAAAACATTTAGCTCGTATAATTCCACATAGATAGCCCCATAAAAACAAACAAGTTATACATTTGTATTCTCTTTATTATTATTTTTTTTTTGCACTTTTGCAATTCATCGTTACAGTTTACAGACAATTTTTTTAATGAAATTATTTTGAAAGTGCAGATAGTTATAAATTCAAAAATAAATTATCCTATATTTATGTGACACTGAGATTTTAAAAAAATATTTGATGAATGAAACTAACTCGATTTTTTTTTCATTTAATGAGTTATTTAATGAAATGTAACACATTTCAATTGCTTTAGTATTAAAATTATGCATTTCATCTTATGTTATTTTACAATAATGATATTTTGGGTGCTCTTACAATTATGACAGATAGTGTATATGTGTGTGGGTGTGTATATACTAGTAGAGATCAAAAAATTCTATTTGAATGCTTTACATTTCATATCCAATCATGCAAAATTGCTTTGAGATGTATGATTAATTTGTAATTTGTGATTGATTTTGCATTGAAAATTGTGAATTCAAATAATAAAAAAATTAAATAATTTGTTGACTGCAAAAACGATATTTGTGTAGATGGTATATTAAATTTGGAGAACTACAGAATATTTATGCTACTTTTAGGATTATTGTTAGCTTAATGATTTTAAAGCTTCGTATGCGCAAACAGTATTTCTTTCATACACAGCATCATCATTTCATTTCTTAACCATATCAGTATGTATGAATGGGATCAGTGAAACAGTAGGTAATTTAGTAATATTTCACATTTTTTTAAGTTAACGCCAATTTTCTATGTAAATTAGTTCTTAGTTTTGAATTCTTTTTGTTAATTTCAATTTATATCATCTAATTTCTTAATTCAATTTGTATTAAAACTTTCATTTTGCAGTATTACTTTTCCATTTTTTACTATACATATAATCTATGATTAAAAACATCCTGTAACTCATGAGAGCAATTTAAAAATTGGAATTATACTATATTTTTATTCATATCCTTCAAATGCAAAGTCAAAAACTTCACATTTGAAATAAGTAAAATAAATAAAATTTATTACATAGATATTTTTAATTTCATTTACAGATACAAGTACATTAAATATGTTTTATTCTTTCTTAGAATGTCTCTCTGTATTTAATGAATGTTTAATTTTTCTATATTGTAAAGGAAAATCCATTATTTAAAGAAATTTTATTTATAATGAATATAATACATAATAGATACATTTTTAATTTAATGTTTTTATAATTTTTCTGCAAATTAACTTCATGTTCATCAAGTGTCACATTATTTTATAGTAAAATTAAAATTTTTCTAAACTTTTCATGCTTGAAAACTTCAAAACTCATTAAACAAGTTGCTAAAATGTCACGATTGTACTATTAATAATAGAGATATTTTTATCAACTACAAGTGATTAAATTTTTGATTCACGGCACTACAATTTTCATCAACTAAAGTTTTAGCCATGAATTAATACATTATTATATTTTAACTTATTTATAAATTTTACTCATAATTATACCTTCATAATGGTTCAAGTTACAATTTTAAAATTAAAAGTCTTACAAATATTTTCTATGTAATGAGATTTCCGAATTTTATTTCGATAAAAATTGTTTATTTATAAAAGGCATTATCTTCTTTATGATACCTAAATAAAAGATTAAAATCTATAGAAACTTTGAGAATCTTTAGAATTCAATTTTGATATGAAACATTTACAATATATCTCATATCTAGATTTTTATATTATTAATATTTTGCCTGATTTCAACCTTCTAAAGCATTATTAGAAAGAGATTTTTTGCACTTTTAAAATAATTTGGGAAAGATCAGACCACATTTAGAATTTTGTTTCCATTATAAAAATTTTAATTATATTCATACTCTAACTAGAAAGAACATTATTCTTTAATGATATACTTTTAAACAGTCTTTCATCATAATGCTCACATCAAAATCAATTTTTAATGTATACGAAAAGAATGAAATCGTTAACATTAGAAACGTTTTAAATATTATTAAAAAAAACGATTTAAGCTTTAGTTTCTGCTTAACTAATATAGTTTAGTATTTTTTCTGTATTTTTTAGCCATGTTCTTAAATGCAAATACATTTTACTCAGTTTATACTTCATTCTAGAAGCTTTTAATATTTTTAAAATTACTAAGGCAAAACGTTAATAGATAATCGTTAGTCTTAAAACTGCGTCATAAAATTGCAAAAAATTTTAACGACCTTCATTGTCTTCTGAAACAATTTGCATAATCTTTAGTCTTTTTTCCAGAAATTTAACTTTTTATTACTATTGCTGCTGCTTTAATATTTTCGCAATAAAATTATTTCATTCATGCCTTACTTGTTTTTATAATAATATATTGTCCTAATTGTTATTAAAATACCAGCTTGTTTTACATGTATTTCTATATAATAAATAACTATAACACTTATTTCTATTAGTATAGTGTTTAATTTAGTGTTTCTGATTACATTCAAAATATGTATCTGTAGATTGAAATTATATTTATTTTATATTTATGTTAAAAGATAATCAGTTATTATATTGTTATTATATCGTTATTATAATCAATTATTATATCAATATTATAAAAAAATTATTATATCATAGAAATGAAATATAATTTTAGATTCCTATTAATGACTCACATTAACTTTCAAGTACACTACAGACATTAGATACCATAATCAGATAGTTTAATAGCATTTAATAGAACATTTTTATCAACTATATATGTTCGTTCTTTGCAATTATGGCAAACTTAGATGCATACACTTGGTTATTTGGTTGGCTGGGTTTTGTGGCGCAAGGTCCAAAATAGGACAAGCTGCGCTAAACAGAATTTATAATGACAGATATAATTTTTTTTGGAAAACTAAAACAACAATTAATATTTATTTAAAAATAAAGCCTAATATACATGAATATAACAAAAATTGTATATAATAAAAAAGGGCTTATCATTTTGAATATATTATTATAAATATTTAGAATATATATTTTATAAAGTATAAAATTAAATAAAATATAAAAAGTCCCTATTGGTCTTAGAAAAGAGAAAAGATTACCATGGAGTGGTACACCTGGTGCCAGACCAGTGTGGTGGTGCATAAGGCAGCTGTTTAGCATGCTCTCTCTACGGTGTCTGCAGACTCAAATGCAGCCATCTTGGTGTTGCAGACAGAAGCTTAACTAATCAGTAAAGACAATGTCATTCCATTCCGCTGTCCACATCTTTCTTTCATGGCACTATGGTGGTGGAGACGTCTGTAGTTTTGCGTCAAGGGTAGACGAAGCAATGGACGCCTTGCGGACAGACCACTCTGCTGTAAACGGCGTCGAATGATACGCGCAGACACTGGATGATACGTTACAGAATGACTGTGCTGTGCTATGGTTCGCGTTGAGGCTAAGTGATCCGTCACTGTCATGCCCACAATTTACCTGTCATCACATGAAGTGGTACACTGAGGTGGATGCGATCAAACACGTCGGTCCGCCGTACCCTCCTCCATCCAACGACATCCCCATTACAGTTGTTTGGTTTCGTCCAACACGACTACCGATTTTGCTGAATGGTAATCCATAATTTTGGTAGGTCAGTATGCTTCCTCTGTCGAACTCTGATACTTGATAAAAAAAAATGATCGTTGTTTCTTACGAGGCATAATTGAACGTTTTACCTTTCTTTTTTTTTTTTTTCTTTTTTTGAAAAACCCACAAGAAAAGCATTATTGCCGAACTTTAAATTGTCGAAGTCTCTAAGCCTTAAATAGTGCTTTGAAGTGGAGCCACAGGCACACAAGATATGCGTCTGCGCTGAAATTCTAATCATTTGTAAGTCTCATCTCCACTAATGCAAGCTGTAAATTTCATGTTATTTGCAAGCTTCAAGCTATTGCATTTAAAGTGGCCAGCAGTGACTTTTGTCTGAAATATGTGTCTGATACGTAAGTGATTTAATTTTGTATCAAAACTTTATAATGGTTGAACTTTGAATGGAATGATATATGATAAAATTACATTCAGTTTCTTTCTGACCTGCATGATTCCTGCCCAAATAAAATACTTTCCATGAAATTTTGTCACGACTTTTCTCACATCCAAAAATTGGAGCTGATATCTATATTGATTTCAATAGAGTTTTAGAAGCTGCATTGGCCTTTTCATTGCCATCAAGACCTACGTGACTTGATATCCAACAGAATATGATTTTATATTCCTTGCCAACAAGGGAATCCAGTGTTCCAAAAATTCTGAACCCAACAAGAAGACAAGTAATGTTCTCCAACTTTGAAAACACTGAATCTGTTAGTGTAAACACAAATTTTACTGTTCTTAGCATTATTTACCTGAAGGTGTATGTGAATAATAGTTGTAATTTAGCGATAAAAATAGAGCAGTGTAGAAGAATGTTGTATCTAAGAGTAAGGTTATCAACAAGCAAACCACCGCCGAACATGCCCTGCAGTTACAAACCATTCATGAATATTGGTGTGTACGGCGCATACTGATAGCAATGAGATGAATAGATTTTTTGGAAAACTGTTGACGTTGTGTCTGATTTTCTAAATTTAGCAAAAGCTTTAACAATGGTAAATATTAGATCATACCAAGGTGGATGAGAAAAATAGTTAACTGTGTGTGACTCAATCTGAACATCACATAAGCCAGAAAGTCATATGTATGATTTGGTAAGAATTAGAAAAGGTGGAATATTATATGAGAGAGCATCATACAATCTGTTATGCGCATGAGTAAATGTCATTGAACGTAATGAATGATATGAGGTCACAGACATAATTTTACAATTGTAATTGAAAGATAGCTGAATTTGTCGCAGATCTAATTACAGATTACATATTACGTTGAAACTCCGATGTGCGAAATGTTCCAAAGCATATTCTCAAAACAGAAGGATGAATAGTGTCCAATCTATGTGAAACAAAGGATAACACATCAGTAGTCAATCCAAGATAAAATTAATGACTTTTAAATTCAAAGCAGTGATATGTGATCTACACTCCAAGACATGTTTATAAGCACCTTGATGATATTACGCAATCACTCACACTTCCTCTGTAGATATAAAACATGTAGAAGAAAGGTTAATTTTCGATTTAATATCATTCCCAGAAATGTTACTACATTGACTAGGTGGGTTTTTATGAAAATCACTAGCCTTCTTTCAAAAGTGGACCTGTTGATAGGAGATAGTGTATGATTATTCCCAGCACACGTATGCAGCAAGTTTATTAACAACTGTTTTTAATTGTCTCTCAATTAACTGAATGTTTTTCCCCAGACAAGATGTATGCAAGTCTTCAACAAAGTACCATGAGTAGATGATGAAGGATGTTACAGATAAACATGATAAAATATACACACTTTAAAATTGAACCCTGAGGGACATCTTAAGATTAAGTAAAAATATTGGATCTATATGTTTCAATGCATACTTTAAAAACACGGGAGCTTAAACAATTTTGAAGTAGTATCGTCAGATCTCTCTAAAAGCCAAAATTGTATAATTTATGGAGAATTACGTTTCTCCATGTACGATCTTATGTCTTCTGAATGTTGAAAAATATATGATTTCCTTGCAAAAGGAATCATTGTATCAAAGTATCCAACTATATAATATTATCAATAGTGAATATTCCCTAAAAATGACCCTATTGATTAACTGAAATATGTTTATTTTATCCAAGAAACATACGAGACGATCATTGACCATGTGTTCAAGAGATTTACATAAACAAGTCGTTAAAGCTACTGATAGGTAATTTAAAAGATTTTAAATATTTTTACTATGCTCTAGCAACGGAATCTCTATAGTTTCACTCCAAAGAGCCGCCTTTTCTATCTGCTGATGTCAAGAATTGGTATCACTACTTCTTCTCAAAGAGCTACATCTATTAAAGTCATCGATTGACGAAAATGGGGTAGGCAACTAATCAATTAATGTATCGAGTTCCTCTTGGCGGATGATATTGTATCGGGCAAATAAAAACTGCAGATTGTAATTAAACATGTAGTGGGAATTCTGACAACAGCTTGTAGAGTTGTATTGAGTTAGTAGGTGGTGCTAAAGAAATTATTTAATCTAAATACACAAATACCACCAGATACTGCATAGTGATCACCTGCCTTTTCTTAAACATTTAAACCCACGCATAGAAATATTATTATAGAGACCTCAGGAATGCTTCTTAAAGTGCTATGCATGCAGGGTTAAAGACTGAAATTATAGAATTTATTTCATAATAACCGTGGCAGTCACAAACCAGGACTGTTCGAAGAAACAAAAAAAGTCATTACTTAAATAAGAAAACTCCTTTCCCGGAATTAGAAGGCAAAATACATGTTGATTCTGCAAACGATGTCATGGTCTGAGGGATATAAAAATAGTGAGGCAGAATTCGTGGAAAATTAAGTTCTGTGAGTAGAGAAAGAAGGCTTATGTAAATTTTCTCTTAACGGAATTTCATTGACAGCCAACGTTGATTCAGATTTTGTAGATGAATCTTTCTGGATTTTAGAGGGGGAAATTAATTTGGGCTTTTTTTCAGATGGAAATTATAATTTATCAAGATGAATTGAAAGAGAATCCCTTTGAATGCTAGATGGCTTAGTGATCATTTTTACTGCAGCTCCATAGCTTACTCTGACTGTAGGCTATGAGAGATAACCAATCGTAGTGGCTTCAAGGTAAGAACATTTATTTCTAAATTTTATTGTAATAATCTCTTTTTCCAGCATCCATATTGGAAAATTTAGTAATTAAGAAGGATGGTCACCATTACAGTTGACACCACTTTTGCAAAATAAATTTTACTTTCATTGTTAACTTCCCATCACGAGCTTAAGTACATTTACATCTGCAAGATGTTTTCAAATGCTCAAAACTTTGACACTGGAAGCAACGAAGGGATTAAGTATATATGATCTGACAGATAAATGCATATATGAAAGTTTTAGACTGTGGGAGATCTGGTGTTGCGTACGTTAGAAGGAGAAATTTAGGATTTATAAACTTTGCATCTCATCTGGCAGTTAATACACGTAACAGCATTGATTCTTAAGATTTAAAATGATCTATTCTTTTGGAGTATTTAACAAATCCTCTGCTAAGATTACACCTCGATAAAAGGTTAAACTTCCTTAAAGAGCCATGATTACCACTAAGTTATCATAGAGTTTCATAATGCTTATAAATTCAGATTGAAATGCCGAAGCAGTCTCCACAAGTAAGAAGCCTCTGAGCAACTTACGAATGCTCTTCGCCGCTCCTACTACACCCCATATTGCTTTTGTATTAGAAAGAAGAAACTTCTTCAAATGCTTCCTACTTTCTTTTCCCAATAAAAAAATT
>JAPDSC010007783.1:1341388-1354266 GCA_026290005.1 Latrodectus geometricus | reverse complement strand
AAAAAAATTTGAGTTTACAACTGACAATTGTTGCCTTCGTAGGAAAGAAGTAAAGCTTTTTTCCATGTGAAAATAGAATATTCATCAACTGACGACATAACCCACCAGAGTCCAAACAGGGGATGCAGACAAGCTGTAATAGTACTAACCAGATCCTATACTGAAAGAGAAATTAAACCAATGATCTTTTTATTAAGAAAATATAAAATTATATATATGCTTGTCATTTAAAATGCAGCAATTTATTTTTTAATTGAGGTTTATAGATTTGAAACCATTTAGGAATTTATTTATGTGGAATCGATATTTAACACAATAAAAATGATATCCTACCTAAAATAGAAGAAAGTTTAGCTGTGGCTAATAAAGCTTTTTTTATTAAATCATGTAGCAAGATTTGCTTTTCTGTCCAGAAAAGCTTATCTGCACTCATGTTTTGACTTCGGAGGCATGAACTACAAAAGAGTTGGGGATGTTTTTGAATGTCTTGAAAAGTGTTTTTGTTGGAATTCAGAAAAATAGTATCTGGTGTATAACACGTAGAAATTTAATTTAATAGGTGAACCCTTGGCCGCTGAGCCATGGTTGACGATGATAGTAAAGTTCAGTATATTTGAATTCTAATATTCAATAATTTTAATGAATAAACATAAGCAGAAAATCACTTAGTACTCTTACAGATTAAGCTCAATTAAATTGAAATTATATGTAATCAAAATTACAGGTATATGTAATCAAAATTATTACATTGTTATATAATTACCAAAGTCACGTGATTGCAAATAATTTAATTATACGACTTGCTTATATGTTAAAAAAGCGAAGAATTTATAATAAGCCAAATGAGTCTAATAAGCCAAAATTGGTTTTCATAATAAAATAAAATTAAAATTTATTTTTACTTATATAATTTTATGCGTTAAATATAAATTCTTAACGTAAATATTTGCACAAAAATATATACAAAGAGCATTTGAATATTCATTGATATATTGAAATAATCTTTGGATATATTTTTGTAAAACATATATATATAGTTAACTATTCTTTTAAATTAATAATTACATACTAAATTCATGACTTACTTTAAATAAAAAAAATATCTTAATATTAGAAAACACTTAAACTAATTTATGTAAAACTAATATATGTATTTTTGATGTAAATAAAATTGTCAGATTTTTGGGATATAAATTATAGTTACAATTAGAAATTAATGCTCTTTTAAACCATTTATATATAAAATTATTTTCTATAAATTCATCAGCAAGACAATTCATATATTAAAAATTAGTTAAATAGAAGTATAAGTTATTAAATTTAGAAATTAATGTTCTTTTCTTCTTTGCTGGTTCTACAGTTTGTTACAGGCCAAGAATTTTCTTACTCAGCTCGCTCAGTCCGGCGTATTGACTCACCTATTGTTCTTATGTCCTTTTCTGCCTCATCCAACCATGTAGTTGGGGGACTTTCTTTTCATCATTCACTCTCCAAAATTGAAAAAGCTACTTTTTTGCAGAAAACGTGTCATTATATTTAAATGTGTGGCCACCTAATGCAAGATATTGCTCTTTTATTTATCTAAAATCATTTTCTATAATATATCATTCTCTATATCAATACAAATAATGCATTTCTACTGCAATAAAAAATTAGCAATACAAATAATGCATTTCTTAGTAGTCAACAATTCCTTTCTTCCTTAACAATAACTAATTTCTTCTTCAACTATCCGTAGACTAGCAGAGGCTGATATAGTAATGAATCAAACAATATTAATAAAGGACTTTTTGATATTCAAAATTTTTTGAAAAGAAAGGGAAAATGTTCGATTACTCATGACTTTTTTTGTAACCTTTTTTAAAAGTCACCTCTGTCATGTATATTCATTTCATCTATCTACAGTATCGAAATGATGTCAATGGAATATTTTAGACAAGATAATAAAAAGTAACTGCAAGAAGATAAATCTTTTATTCTTCATGGAATTTAATACTTAGTAGCGTTGCTGACTGCTTTAACAAAATATCTAGACATTTTTACTTCTAAAACTAGACTGTTTATTATAATAATATCGATTTAATATGACAAAATACCTCCTTTTTGCTAACATATATCACAAAATCGTAAGAGCTTCTTTAGAGAACTTCTGATAAAAGCAAACTTTCTTATCAGCAATTTACTCGAACAGCAATCATGTTTGCTATGCTTAGGTTAAAAATCTCATTTCCCATATTTATGTTTTATTTTAACTAAATCTAATTACAAACTGCTAGATTTATTAACAAAGTGTTATCAAAGCAGATTTAATCTGAACTATGTATGCACATTTATTTTTCTGATATATATAACACATATATGTGAAAGCATAGATTTTCAGTCCTTTTTGGTTCACCTAAATCATTAAATAATAATATATTATTTTAAAACACAAATGTTCTTGACACTATAAAGCTTAAGTTTTAAACTCTAGTATACTATTTTAGTTGAACCACTTTGTTTTTTTAAATTATAAATATCTTCAAAATCTTAAAGAAAAAAATTCATTGCTTTCACAATTGAATTAAATAATATGAATCATTTCTTAAATATACATATTTGTAAATGTGGCAATATTTTAGGTGTGTTTTTCTCTGATTTTCATTTTATAAATTCTATAATGTTTCCTTAGTTAAAACATTGAGTTTTTCTAAAATATAAACAAAGTGGCCAAATTCTCACTTTGTTTGCAAGAATAATTGAAAACTTCAACAAAACTTAAGAGAAAATTAGTTATGTGATACATTTATTTGACTTTGTTTTTAATGAAATTTATTTATTATATAAAATAGCTTTGATAAAAATTAATATGAGAAAATCAATCTCACACGCTTCCTGCTTGTAAATAAATTACTTCTTTGGATAATCTAATAATCAAATAATTACTAAAGTAGATTTTTTAATTATTGCAATACATTAAAACTCATTATAGGTTTTAATGTTTTATAACTTATTTGAAAATGTCTTAAAAAAGTTGAGTATTTAGACAAATCTGACTATAAATCTAAAATATCTTAATGAAATTTTACTGCAATAAATTAAGCCCAAAATTATCCTATAATGTGAAATAAAATATACTGTTAACTAAACACTTTGTATACTTTAATATCTATGCAAAATTCAGACATCAACTTTTACGTGCGTACTTATTTTAAAACATTAATGCAGTTTTTATATTTTATGGTTTTTAATCGTTTCATTTAATAACCAACATGTCATCTGATTTGACACAACAAAGGTATTTAAATTATACGATTGTAAAAATCAATAAAAATTTATTTTGTCTGTCATTTACAAATATACATAAACTTCAATGTGTGTGTTGTGTGTACTTTAAACACAACCATTGAGTATGCAAATTTTTTGGAATCTTATATTTTTCCTTTAAACAACTTGCCCAATCAACAATTGCTTTTACTGTAAAAATACTCTTTCCAGTGTAAATCTAGACTTGTTCAACTGAATTCCGGTTCTCTCAATGTAAGCAATTACCCTAAGAAGAGTAAAAATTTCAAATCTTTCCTTTCTATTTTATAATAGTTTGCCATTTATTTTTAATCGAAAACTGTCTTTACAAGTCAGCTTTTTAAGAACTTAACTTTTAAAATTAAAATTTTTATTTTTATTTTGATCCAAATTTTTAAAAAGTTTTTAAAATGTTACCGAAATACCAGAATAAAATTTAAAAATAAATAATGGTCAAGTGTTAAAGATGAAAAATTAAATTTCCAGGAAATTCTTAAAACTGATTGGGCTTTAAGTAGTTTATGAACCACATGATATGTGCGGAAAAAAATATTCGAGATTTAAAAAAGGAAGAATGTTACCAGTTTAAAAATCCTCAGTTGAAATTCTTTTAGTTTTTCACATATTTTAATTATTATAAAAGGAATTCAATAACAACCTCACATTGTGGAAAGTGGAGGAGGAAAAACATACCATTTAGTGGGAACAAATTAGGTTTTAAATGTAATAAGTAAAATTAAAAAAAACAGAAGTATCAGTGCAGAATATCAGTAGCTCCAGAAGCTCGAAATTTAGAAAAACCAAAGCGTGGCATGCTATATCGTTGCATTATTTATTGTTTTAAGTAATTCAAGGTTAAAATTTGTATTTATTTTTTCTATGATAAAATTATGACTTGAAAACTTCTCAAACATTCATATGTTTAAACAAATATATGAAATGAAGTATTTCAATATACTGGATTGTTCGAAAAGTAAATTTCGTTTTTCTCACCTGAATCTGTTTTTTGCTAGGAAAAACCAACTATTTTATGAGAATGATATTATACTACAAAATGAAAGATGATAAAAGGCATTGAACTAAAATTCACAATATACAATTAAATTAAATATTTATATATTCGCTATACGTTTTTCATTTTCATATAAAACGAAATAACTTTCCGAACAACCCAATATATAAAAATATTGTGAACCATGGCTGTTTCAAATCTTAACAATTTTTGCAATAATTAGAAAAATATATCTAACTACTAAAATGCAATTATCTGAAGATAATCTGAAATCAAAGAAAAAGAATTTTAAATCAAAACATTGTTTCTTAATATCCCATTTCTAGTTTTAAAAATATGCGCATGTAAACACGATTTGCATATAAGTGCTAAATTAAAAAAGACTCAACTCAGAGCTCAATTGGAAATAATTGAAGTATCTTTTAAATGAAGTCAAATATCTTAAGCATATTTTAACAGAATTTATCTGCAATATTGTGCAAGGTTTTATGACACCAACCTGATAAAGGGAAAAATTTAATGAAAAACTAACATTTGTTAAATTTAAAATCATGTATATATAAATATATTTTATACTATAATGTACTAATAAATCTAATTTGGAAACATTAATCAATGTTTCTCAGTATCTTCTTATTATTGATCTTCGAAAAAGAGATACAAATAGTTCTTATGAGGTGTTCACAAATGAATTACTTTACAAAATTTGATATACTGCAATTCTATCATTTTTACGAATGTAGAAATATTTTTATATGAAATACTTATAAGGATTTCATATAAAAAATGGATTTTGACTTTTATAAAAAAATTACTATAATTTCACTAGATTAATATAGAAACTCAGGTATATATATATATATATATATATATATATATTAATTATATAAGTAAGCTCATTATATATAATTGGTTGTATTCTTATACTTCCAGTTAAGAAATGTTTTACAATAATGAAATAATTGGAGATATATAAATGACAGATTGGGAGGGGTCTTCTTCTTGGTCCCAGCTTCTAAATTACGAAGACTTCCACCCGGCTGCTTCCACACAGCTGTTGAAGCCCAACCATGGACTAGATACAGGGAAACATGCTGGTGTAACAACATATGGTATAAAATTTATCTTCACTCTTCTTTAAGAGACAAACATATTTCATCTAGTAATTGAAAAAGGATTCAATCAGAATTTCAGTAAACAACTAACGCTTTAAAACATTTTATATTAAATAACTTCCATAAAAAAATAAATTCCAAATTTTACTTTTCCATAAGAAGTGTGAAACAAAAAGAACATGTAGAAAACAAAGTGTGTAACAAAGATACAAAAAAAATTTTGATGCACATTAAGAAATTCAAATAAAGAGTTAATTTCAAAATATATTGTTCAATATAATTTATAGGAGAGTAAATGCCTAAATTCTTAAAAAATTTTGAATTTTCTATGTATGTTTAAAGAAAAACGTATTTGGGTTAAATTTAAAGAAATGAAACAATAAAACGTTAATAACAAGTGGTAATATAACCGAAAATTTTAATAATAAATATGTTGATGAAAACATTTTCATTAAGGCTATAAAATAAAACATGAATCACACCCGGCCGCATTTATGTTTTCATTATTTTTAAATTTAGAAGACTACGCATGCTCCTATCGAAGGTTCCTGGAAAATATATACCAATATCGTCACATAATTGGAGATGTATGTGTAAAAGCGGAGGCGTAAGTTCAATGTAGGATGGATTCCTCTAAGCACTGTCAATGTAGTCTTGCAATTTTTAATGGAAGAAAATATGAGTGCAGGAGAAATTTATAGACGCTTGCAAAACGTTAATAGCGTGGAGTGTATGTCAAGCAGGTCACTCTTCCAATGCTAGTGATTTTCGTAAAAGAGGAAGAAGTACAAATGAAAAGGCACAGCTACAGCAAGCTTATGTGGTTATAACACAGGAAGCAATTGCAATTGTAGGCAATCTCTTAAAAAACTCTCGATATAGCAGATCAAATATCTACAAGAATATGAATTATTTACACATTTCTGACAAAGAATAGAAGAGTGCAACGTTATATGAACTGAGAACAATCCCAGATCAAGACTTGATGCCCCGTGGAAGTTGTCACATGTGATTATTCTCTTGCACGATAATGCTCATCCATATGTGGCTGTTGCGAGAAAATCATTATTAAGGAAACGGAAAACATTTAATAACCCTCAACAGTCTTGATATTTCTACATCTTACTATTATACTCTTGTCACCCCCCTCTCAAGAAACTTCTGAAGAAACAGTGATTTATGGACATTAATGAGGTCCAATCTGTCGTTGAAATCTGGTTTCACAACTGAACCTGAAGTTTCTTCAGACAAGGTATTCATCGTTTCATAGGTCTCTGTGACACCTTTTTCAATCCCAAGGCACTTGTATCTATTTTATTTCAAGTTATGTATTTATTTTGACTTTCTATACAGTAACTTAGAACAATAGTATTAAATTGTTTGTAACACCGACCCAAATGAACGTTTATCACGTTCATTTGGGATTTTCCATTCAAAGCCTTTATAATTAAATTATATATTGGAAATTACACACTAAATTAATAAATAATTCACATGCACTTTGCGATTTTAAAATAATAAATTACAAAAATAAGAATGTAAAAACTCAAAATATTTTTTAAAAAATGCTTTAATTGGATATATATATATATATATATATATATATATATATATATATATATATAACACGAATATAATTAACATTATATTTGTTAAATATGTGTAAGCATTTAAATAATAATTCAAGATGTGAATTATTATATTTTTTTTCAAATTATGCCAAGTTTCATAACAAATATATTTTACTATTTCTTTAAAAAAATACTTAAATTTTAAAAGCTTAAAAAACCTTATCAGAAAACTAAAAAGTAAAGGGAATTAATCATAAAACTGAAAGGTAACCATCTTGAATGTAATATGAATGACGAAAATATAAAATAATATTTCAATAAAAAAATCTCAACATTGTGTATTTCTCAATTCATATATTAAATCTAAATAATAATTGCTGTGAATAACATATACCAGATTCTGTCTGATATAAATCTTATGATATATGTTGTGACAGTTTCTTGAAGCACTAAGCTTTAGACTATCATACATTCATACATTCCATTTTCATTATTGAGAAATATTCATATCATCTTCAGATCCTTAACAAAAATTTTGGATTATTTTACAATGAATCCTTCCATACTTAGCAGTAAAATTTTCAAAATCAGTTGAAATGATGAACTATATTAGCATGATATATAATAGCCGTATGAATCTGTAAATGGATTGAACTTTTTTACATTTGAAACATCCTATAATATTCAGTAATATAATTTGATCATTACGCACTTTGTCACATACTTCATTTGCATTATGCGATTTCAAAACAATGTGAAATAATAACATTCATTTTCATTGATCTGTATTTCTGACGTTTGGAAATCACGTTGTGAGAAGACTTTAAGACTTGTGAGTATGCACTGCATCTATGCTTTCTGGATGTATGTCCATACTAAATTGTCGCAAGAGCCGGAAATTTTCCACGTACCCATTCCGATAGTCATGTCTGCTGAAAACAAATAAGCAACATCTATCTCCCGTTGTTCAACCGTGGCTGCAATCGAATCTGGCACTTTCCACGATGAAGAGCCTTATCAATATAATATTCTATACTCTATTTCAGATGTCTCAATTATTTTTTAGGCATTACTCACGAAGCCTATAAATTACCAATTTGTTTCTTCATCCTTTGAGTGTATGCTCAAAATGCTAGAGAGGAAAGAGCAAGGAATTAACAAATCCTACTATACATTTTTAATGATATCTAATATTGTCTTCAAATAATGCATACAACTTCCCCAAGATGGTTACCCATACACTTTCAAAGGATCTTCATCAATTCATCGATGTTATCACCCAATTCTAAGGAAGCAACGAAAGTACATTTTTTCATTTTATTCAATTGACACATATAAATAAGCAATATATATAAATAAAAAATAAACGTGTAAATTCACAAACTTTATTAAAATATTATTTGATTGGCAAACATTATAATATTCATTATATTTTTTTATTTTAGTGGAAAATATGTTTTTTACACTTCATTACAGCGTAGATGGAGAGAATCTAAGAGATCATCTATATCAGTATTTTGTAATTTCCACATTTTGTGACCATTTTGTAATTTCCAATGTTAAGCTCTTGAAAGTTTAGTTATACGCATGGACAATTTGAATAAAATATTTTATTAAGTGATAAAACATTTCCAAATATTATCACAATGAAAGATAAAACTGTCATAACCAACCTGGATTGTTCTACCTTTATACCAAATCTTTGTCTTTCACTGGGAAGGGAAGCTCTGTTAAATATTAAGTTCTATTGATATTCTTTAATGAATATAAGGATAGTTAACATTAAACAAACAGTACGTAAAAGCACCTCCAGTCTATCAAACCATTCCAAATAAAACTTATTATATACTATGTGGACCATACGATAAAAGTTTCCACACAAAAAGTTTCTAATCGTGCCTATATGTGGTGCTTAACCTATGCAAATGAATTACCTCATTGAAATTTCGCTGAAATCAATACATACTCATTGAAGATACATCAATACATACACATTGAAGAAATCATTTGCCTGAAGTGACTATGCCACTGAGCAATGAAGAACATGTATTGGTCATAAAATTATCAGAATGAGAGCAGTGTATTCTTTGCTTATCAAAAAGCAACCTAACTTATTATACAACTTGACAAACTACTAATAGCATTTTTATGGCTTTCAATTGCGCATCTAATTCGTCATCCAACAGAACCTTTTTTTAGGGATTGGCCAGATACTGTATATATGTATATATATACCACATAAAAGTTATGTTTGGAATTGTTATTAGGAAACTAAAATTTGAACTTGAGAATATAAATTAAAACATTGAACTACATCAAGAACACTCATAATGGAGTAGATATCGGGGTCTCAATAATATTACTAAATATGTCTCTAACAGTACTTGGTGTAAATTTAAAGAAGATGCTATGCTAAATTTTAATTTCGTCAAATACAATTTGCATTGTTTTTCACTGTTAATGGGTTATAGAAAATATACCACTGTCTGTTCATTATGTATTTTTAATTCAACTTTCTGATAGGTACTTTACTTTTTTCTTGAAAAAAATTATTCTTTAATTAAAAAACTAAGAATAATACTCCTTTATAATCATAGAGATCTGTATTGAAATTTAAATGTCTAACTGTAGTTCTCATTAATGATTTAATAGGTTTATCTCCTCCCCACAGAAAAACTTTCCTCTGATTTTAAAGCTCTCAACAAATTCTTCGGCGTCATAAATACTGCGTAAGAATAAATTGGGAGCAAGAAAGGGGATTATTAAAAGAGTGGAAACGATATTTTTTTACCTTTTCCACTTTTTTGTGGCCTAAGAATTATTGAGCTGGAATACTCCAGACAAATTTGTAATTTCTAATCCTCAGTAAATTAATACATAATTGTTTCGTTTCGTCTTTCTTAATTTATATGATGCGTTGATAAAACCACATAATCATGGTCTTACTATTAAGGAAAATGAAGATATTGTTAAGTATTATTTCAACTATTTTTAAGAAATTTCTGAACTGATTTTTAAAAAGTATCATTTCCTGATAGAAATATTTTGAGCACCATAAAAGGAATTAATAATTTAAATTTCTAAAACTGACACAAGGAATCAAATATTTTTATTACAAACAAATGTGAAAACATATATACCAAACCATACCAGTTAAACTTAATTCTACATCAGAAATTATATTCACTTTAATATAAATTTTAATTTCATATTAACTTTTTTATTACTGTTTAAAAAAAGTGTGAAGATTAAAAACCATTGAAAACGCTCTGGAAATATATGTAGATTGTACAGAAACAACGTTATATCATTCGACGTCTCTCTACAATCACATTTTATAATCAAACATTAAGTAGCATTCTGGAAGATCTTAAGAAATTGAAATAATTTAGTCCCACTCTTCACACACATGAATTGAATCATCTAAAATAAAACCAAAGTATTTTATATAGTTGTGATTAAAAGTGCTCACATGTTTCACGTTTAAATTTTTAATTATTGTCAAATTTAGTAGATAAAACCAAAATAAAAACAATTTCTCACATATATAAATGCTTATTTACAATTAAATTTTCATTTTTAATTTAAATTTTACTTATGAAATCTTAAAATTTGATGCTAATTACGTTATCTGTTTTTTACAGGTCAAGAAGCCTTCAAACGGGAATATAATGGTATCAGAAATAGAACAATAATATATATCTAATAAATGTTTCCTTTTTTTCTTTCATGGTAAGAAGTTTTACGTTGCCCTTTTCAACAAAATATGTTTTCAGTCTGATTATTATGAAATAAAATTTTATTGTATTATACATTTTAATATTTACAAAACATGTAGTTCATATTATGTATATTTAAAACAAAAATGATAGCCTTTTAAATGCTGATTATTTGAATACTTAACTATGCAGTTCATAAATTTTAAATAATGTTTACAAACTAAAATTTAAATTAAAGATTTTTTGTCTAATAATATTATTTTAAGGAAAATGTTTTTGACTAAAATATTACCCATAAATATCTAATATGCGAAGACACTCTGAAATCACTCAAAAATTGAAATATATATAATTTAATTTATGTATGTTTAATATGTATGTGGTGGTTTTTAATGGTTTCACAATATTTTAGCAAAACTTTTAACGCTTTTATAATGTCTTAGGCATGAAAGCCGTACTTACGAGCCAATGTGATCAACATGCCTAATGAAGCCAACCATTTTGTACTTGCTGCCATTTATTTCTTCATATTATCGTCCATATTATAATTAAATTTGAATTTTAAACTTTTCTTAATGTTATATTTTTGCTTTCTATTGTCTTGTCTTTATTGAAGTTCTATTTTATAATTTATGTCTTGGAAGTCTAAATTCACACACACACACACACACATATATATATATATATATATATATATATATATATATATATATATATATATATATATACACTACTGACCATTAAAATTGCTACACCAAGAAGGCGATATGCTACAGATGTAAAATTTATACGAAAGAAAGAAGGTGCTGTGATATGCAAATGATTAGCTTTTCAGCGCATTCAGACAAAGCAGGCGCCAGTAGCGACACCTACATTGTGTTTAAATGAGGAAATTGTTCAGCCGGTTCTTCATACACAAATTGAATTTGAACATTGTTGCCCGGTGAAAAGTTGTTGTGATGCCTCGAGTAAGAAGCAGAAATGCGTACCAGCACGTTTCTGACTTTGATAAAGGTCGAATTGTAGTGTACCGGGATTGCGGTTTATCTTATCGCAATATTGCTGCTCGCGTCGGTCGAGATCCAATGACTGTTAGCAGAATATGGAAACGATGGGTTCAGGACGGTAATACGGAACGCCATGCGGGATCTCAACGGCCACCTATCACTAGCAGCCGAGAAGACAGGCATATCATCCGCATGGTCGTAATGGATCGTGCAACCACGTCACGAGACGTGAGTCAAGAAACGGGGTCGTTTGGAAGACAACAAGTGTCTGCACGAACAGTTCCACGAAGTTTGCAGCAGCATGGACTCTCAGCTCGGAGACCATGGCTGCGGCTTCCCTTGACACTTCATCATAGACAAGAGCGCCTTCAATGGTGTGATTAATGACGAACCTAGGCGCACGAATGGCGAGACGTCATCTTTTCAGATGAATCCAGGTTCTCTGTACAGCATCATGATGGTCGCATCCGTGTTCGGCGGCATCGTGGTGAACGCACACTAGCAGCGTGCATTCGTCATCGTCATACTGGCCCATCACCTGGTATGGTAGTATGGGGTGCCATTGGATACACGTCTCGGTCACCTCTTGTTCGCATTGACGGTGCTTTGAACAGTGCACGTTACATTTCTGGTGTGTTACGACCCATGGCTCTACCCTTTATTCGAGCCCTGCGAAACCCTACGTTTCAGCAGGATAATGCCCGACCGCATGTTGCCGGTATTGTACGGACCTTCCTTGATACGGAACATGTTCGGTTGTTGCCCTGGCCAGCACATTCTCCGGATCTTTCACCAATAGAAAACGTCTGGTCAATGGTTGCCGAGCGACTGGCTCGTCACCAAACGCCAGTCACTACGGTTGATGAACTGTGGCATCGTGTTGAAGCTGCATGGGCATCTGTACCTGTACATGCAATCCAATCTCTGTTTGACTCAATGCCCAGGCGTATAACTGCTGTTATTACTGCCAGAGGTGTTTGCTCTGGGTACTGATTTCTCAGGATCTATCCAACCAAAGTTTTTGAAAATTTAATCACTTGTTATTTCTATAGTATATTTGTCCAAAAAATATCATTTTGTTATCTGCATTTCTTCCTGGTGTAGCAATTTTAATGGCCAGTAGTATTATATATATATATATATATATATATATATATATATATATATAT
>JAPDSC010007783.1:1277841-1341288 GCA_026290005.1 Latrodectus geometricus | reverse complement strand
ATATATATATATATATATATATATATATATATAGGTATTTTTAAGTTATAATAATCCTACTAAAAATTTTGTTTTACAATTTATCTTTATATTTTCGTTATACAAAATCATATCTATATGTAATTTTTAGATTTATTCAATTTTAAAGTACTTTACTTTCATCTCAACTAACTTAAAAATTCATATCTTCTATTCTAAGTATTGTGTAGCTAGGTAATGAAAATTTCAATTTTAATGATAGGCAATCGAAATATGTTGAAATTTTTATAAAAAAAATTTTTAATAAACATCATTATAAAACTGTGGTGTTCCTATAAAAAGATGAATTTAATATTCATAGAAAAAATTAATTTATCCTTATCAATAAAAATACTGCATTTCACGTAATTCGTCTTTAAAGAAACAAGTCACTTAAAATTCTTAAAAAAAAGAAATAAGTAAAAGAATATTTTTTAAATAACTGTTTCAGTCCTCAAATGATATATTTAAATATATCGTGATTCATTTGTGTACAATTTATTCCTTTCTTTATTTGATAAGTTTCATTTCTAAGTATGTGTGTGACTCATTCATAGAGGTCATCATTCTAAGAGCTTCAAATTCATTGAAAGTTTCAATAAAGAAGAATTAAACCCATAAGCCGTATAGTCTGCTAAGAAACTATTCAGTTTTTTTATACAGAAATATAAATAGGCTTCTAATAAAATTGTATCTAAGTATGTAATATATCAATATTTAAAAAACATACATATTTCTCAAAAAAATTACTAGAGTAATTCAGAATAGCTAGAGTAATAGAACAGCTAGAGCAATTCAGAACTGGAAATAATTTAGATAAAAATTCATTCTCAGGAGTTTCTGAGATTTTACAGTCTTGTTAATAAACGCGTTTCCTTCAAACAAAAGGTAGTAAGTTCGTGTGATTCCGATTTTCTCTCTTGTATTTATATATTTATATTTACTAACCCCTGACTTTTGTCTTAGCATGTGACAAACGATTGTTTTACTAAAAACACAAGATTTTAAATGGTCAAATAATTTTAATGAATGACATTTCCTGCAAAACACATCATTGTACCATTCATAACATATTATGATCATTATTACAGACAGATTGGGGTAAAATGTTCTTTCTCCTGGTCAAAAGGTAGAGTCAATTCGGCCTCAAACAAAAATCAGTAAATATTCGTAAATTTCTTAAATATTCATACATTCTGTAAATGTTAGTTATTTTCACAATCAATTTTTACTAGTCTTGTAGTATAAAAAGGAAAGTATTTCAATAGTTCAGACATATTTATTAAGGTTTCAAATGGCAAGTTATCCATTAAAACATAATTTTGTTATATAATTGATTGTTGCTTGTATCCTTTTAAATTTTCGTTAAACTGTACCACAATATTCGCTTTACAGATCAGTAGTTGAATGGTCAGCGCTCTGCATTCATAGTTTTGATCCCACCGCAAATGAAGATTTCTTTCTGTATTTACTTTAAACTATAGCTCCTAGTCAAATCAGCAAATGGTCGGAAAAAATTCATCACGTGCAAAAAGTGACCACAGAATTCACAAGCAAGCCAATAACTATCAAAATTACTTTATAAGAGAAAACCGATCAATGTTTCATTAAATAATGTAAATAAACTAGTAAGAAAGCTTTAAGGTCTATATTTCTTAATGTTTGGCTTTGTAATGCTCATTACATTTTAAATTTAATTAAGATTTAATAAAATAATTTACCACACATAAATTTTATTAATTCTTAATAAATTTATATCAGCTAGTGCAAGTCATCATGAAAATTTAAATATTCAAAATTGATAGTAGTATATATAACTTTATATTACTTTATAGAGGCTAGTAATACATAACTTTTTTCCATTCAATAAAGATGAAGGTATAGTAAATATTTATGTTAGCAAATTTCACTACATTTTTAAACTCTATTTTCAGTCAATTTTTCAGAAAAGTACATTCAAATTTTACGTCTTTCAGAAAGATATATGCATAATGACATAATTTGATTGGGAACTAGATATTTTTAAAAAGCATTTATTAAATACGCACAAGTTTATATTATATTTATAGATATAAGTTATATATTGTGCTAGCCTAATTGTCAATTGTTAAATCTAAAGCCTAACAAAATATTAATCAATAACACTTCTTAAAAATTAAAGTCCTGGATATGATTGCAAATTTAATTATTGTAATCGAAATAGAAAAACTAAAAAGCGTAAATCTCGCTATTAAATATTTTATGCAGTAAACTGTTTTACCAAAAGTTTCTGAAACATTGTTGGATTCCCATCATTTTTTTCCCTTTTTTTTACATTTCGAGCTTTAGTCGCTAAAGAAAAAAAAGAACAGAGGTTTTATACAAAAAAATTTTAGACTCAAAGAGAACTTTAGAAGTTTCTAAAAAATATTTTTTTTATTTCCCCTTACCTTGAAAAATTATCTCGGTATATTCCGCGGAATATAAACAAAGAATCAACTTACACGTTTTTTTTAAACTATAATTAGAATATAACTTTCATTACACAGCTTTTCTTTTTTCTGACTAAAATTTATTTTATACTTCTTTTTCACTACTTTATTTTAATGAAGTTTATTAATTTTCCTGAAAGCATTTTTTCGTTTCCTTCTACTTTATCAATTCCCAATTTTAATTTTTTGTTTCAGTTTCTCAAGTGTAATCAAGTTTTACTTTTTCAAAGGTAATACTTGATAAACTTTGAAATGAATAAAAAGTTCAAAAATGATTCGTTAAAACGAATAAATAAATATAATGATAAAAATCCTAAAAGAAAATTTCAAATTGTAAAATAAATTTATTTGCTGCTCAACTGCCTAAAAATGAGTACCAAAATGTATTTTTCATTTATTTAAAGTAAAAATTCTTCTGTGATTTAATTGTGGTTTCTAAAAATATTTCCTTGACATTTTTAAAATATGTGACTTAACTGTAATTTTAAATTTCCCTAAATTATTTACAAAATGATACCTATAGATGCCTAAATAATCAGTCATCCTTATTGGCATCATTGGAAAAATACTTCAAGAACACCTTTGTGCTGGGGGAATAACACACTTGTTTTATCCATAAAACAAGTTTTATCCATAAAAATAAAATAATAAAATTTAATTTTTGTAAGTATATTTGGTTAAAATTTATCTTCAAACACATTTGTTGAAAAATTTTAAAGGTATTGAAACTGCAATCAAAATTATTTATGGAACACATCTATAATCCTAAACATATTATTTAACTCTACTATCTTACAAGTAAAAACAAACTGAAATATTAGAAAAATGTGTAACGTGTCAAAATATAGTTATAGAAATATAAGTCAGAGATAGAAATAAATGAATGCGAGAAGAGTAACAATGAGAGATTTTTTCAAACATTATCAAATTATATTTCCTATTATTTCATTAAAAAATCAATCAAAAACTACTCTTAAATGAAGCGGATTTGTATCATCTGTCTCACTAACACATACGCATTTGACACAGATTTATTTATAACTTACATTTATTTATTTAAAATAGATTAGCGGCTTACCGAAGATGGAAAAATTTTTAAGCTATTTAACAATAAAAAATAACTTGGATTCTCTACCAATTTTCTGTCTGTATATTTATAAATATGTTTATTCTACCTTCAGAGCCAAATTGTTAATTACTTGAGATTTTGTTCATTTAAAATGAAATTAACTGCTGTTTATAGGTTTTTAAAAATAGTTTCGATTTGAATCAAATATTTAACTGTCTTTAACTAAGCACCTTATGTTGAAAATAGCTTTTCTCTTGGAAAGCGAAGCGAAAGATTAAAATGATCTAAATATTTTTTATGCTTGAGTACTCTTGTGTAAATTATATTTTTGATGTTTTCAACTTATTACAATTTGTAAAGCACTTTTTTAGAGTTTAATTTGTAAAAAAAAAAGCCCTTCTATAAGAATATTCAAAATTATGCATAATTATTATTTCACACATTCTTTCTTTAATAAATTTTAATAATATTTTAAAAATTATAAATATCTTCATTAAAACTCAGCTACAAGAAAAAGAAAAATATTCTACTTCTGTAAAAAATATATCTTCAAAGTAATTCATTTTGTATAAGTATTTATTAATAATTAAAATAAATATTTGTTAATAACAAAATAACAAATATTTATTTTGATGATCTAATGAAGAAATATTTTATAAACATTACTCAAGGCTCAAAATTAAAGGGAAATGATGACATCTAGCTCTAAAATAACACCAATGACGTCATTAACATCCTTCCCCTTTCATTCAATGCTTAATTTTTACTAATTTTTCAATTTTCTAAAAAAATTATAATACATTAAGACAAAGTTCAATGAAAAATTTTATAGTTCTATCTCTTAGTATGAGAATCTGTGATTTTTTTACACTTGAAATTAAATGTGAAATTTATTCAGATACAAAATATCAGATTACAAAGTGCAGTGGAAAAAATAACTAAATATTTAATTTCTAACTGTATCACATATACTTTTGATGAATTTTATGTTTAGATTAAGCAAAATAAAATGAAAAATATACGAACTTATTATCATTAGCCCAAAATTATTTTTTACAGTTTATATTATTATTTAATTATTGTTGTAAGAAAATGTATATATTTCACATATCACATTAATATGGTGTGTTGCTTTATAAACATATTCCACTGTTTTTTAACAATCAAATGTTAAATGAAGTTCTAAACACATTTAATAATTAAATGTTGCATGTACTTTCAGCTTCCTCTAAAGCATGCTTTTTTTTTACGGAACTGATAGCGCCATCTTTCGAAAAGTTTATAAACCAATTGGAAGCAAATATTCGAAAAAAATTTAAAGCACTAGGAATTAAGCATGCAAATTTCATAGAAACTAAGCTTAAAATTAATATATCATTAATTACTGATTGTAATCAAGGAAGTTTCCATATAATTATATATAAATATTTTTCAAATTATGTAAACAAAATAATAAAAGTAAAAGTTATGTACAACACGATGTTTTTCAAATCAGTTTAAATAGTTTTTAATTATTATTTTGATAACAATGTATTTTTAAATATTTTAATGAGGTTAATTAGTTTTTTAGATAGCAATGTAAAATAATACTTCAAAGACAAAAAATTCTATTTTTTTTATTATTTATTTAACTTGAAATATATATCATTTCAGTAGATATAGAAAAAAATTCTATTATTCTTTTCTTTATAAAATAAAATTTTTTCTTATAGGGGCACTGCTCTAGTGTCTCCTCGCTATCCCATCAATATTATTAAAGATCTCGATATTAAAGACATTTTTTCTAATGTAATAAACAATCGAAAAAGCAAACATAGCATAAAAAATTACGAATTACTATGAATATTTATATAAATCCTTGTTTTTTATTCATTAATGAAAAGTTGTTTTTAAATTTCAATATCATTATAAACATTTTTAAATTTTTCTTACAGAAACTTGGATTGGAAGATCCCCGAATATACAATAAATTCGAGATCTGCTGTATGGATTAAAGAGGATAAATTTTCGTTTCCTTTCTATTTTATTACAATGAACTATATTAAAAATATAATATTTTATATAATCAGGTATCTAAAATGTAGAGGAAAAAAATAAAGAAAGGGTGATCTGATTGGAAAAATCAAAGCAATTCATCAATTTTTCAGGAGTTGTTTGATGGACAATCGCATCCTTTTTAAGTGAAAAATAAATAAAAACATTTAAGCACAAAAAAGTTTTTGCTTTATCGAGAATTATAAAAAAGGCGCTTTAATGCATATAAAAAATACTTCAAAAGTGTCTTTCACATTAAATTTGACTATTCTTAGGTCGTTTTTGATCACTCTCAAAATTTTCTTATCTAGTGTTGGCCACATCAACAATTTTGGAAATAACCAGAATTTAGCAATATAAGTTTATCCGAAAGACTTGTGCAAGACATTTTAAATCTATATTTCAATTGAGCCGCCCAATCTGTCTAATGGTTAGCGTAACTGACTACAGATGGGGAGAACCTGGGTTCGAATCCTTTCATCATAGATGTACTTTCACTTTCTCTCTCTTTGTGTTTCTTGTCCTTTCCTCAGATGATGGATAAATGTGGCCCGCCATATAAAACGGGTTTGTGGTGGTGTGGCGTGGGTGATGCTACTCGTAACTCCGTGACTTGGTTCACAGGTGCCCACCCGGTAACGATAAAATGAGTAGTAGTTTCCGGCCTTGTTGCGGCAAATGAGCTAATGTACTTACTTGCTCAAGGGTGCCCACCATTGGAAAAAAAATATTTCAATTGATCGATGATAATTTGTTGAAAAACATTAATAAATAATAACATATACAAAAGAAAAACTTGGTATGCTCAAATACGCAAACATATTATAACTAAGTTCCTGCTTGACTATAACAACATTAAATACAAAATTATATGAAATATCTAAAAACGATAAATGATATTACCATTTATTTATTCTTCTTGATATTTTTCTTGAAATTCAACAGATACAGAGACAAATTTATTCGGGCGTGTATTGAGTTCACATTTAAAATATAAAAGTGAAATCCATTTCTTAGTATTGACTTGCTTTCTAATAATACAAAAGATTTGCGTTTCAAAAATATTGAAAAAATACTCTAACAATAACGTTTTGAGAGTAAACAGCTGTCACTGTTTAAAATTTTGAAAAAAAAGTCTTGTGAAAATTCTGTTTCATAACAATTCTATTCTCTCAGTGAATTCAAAAAAAAAAATTTTTTTTAAAGTTTTAGTTGATTTGAAAACATGAAATATTGAGTTCATTCTTTTTTAGATACTTGATAGAAAATGAGTGTTTTTTCAGTGTTTCTTTCAGGAGTTGTTCCAAATAACAATAAATTTTCAATAATCCATTCAAGCTTTTCTAAATTTTCCACATATCTTTGCTTTTTCATTAAAAAGAAATGGAACCGCAGTTCGAAAACACAAGCAACATGAAAACTTTAACTTAAATGTTACTAGAATATATATTCAGTCTTTTCTTAAATATATTCTCCTTTTCTTTTTATTCTGAAAGAAACATTATTTTCAAAATTTGAATTAAAATTGATCATATATGAAGGATATAACCACAACCATTTTCTTTAACAATATAATTTAAGATTAGAATTTTGAGACAAATTACTTAGAAATAAGTTTTTATTCCTCGAAACACATTTGATTCGGTGGAAGTTATAAAATATTCAAGACATGTATACTTTGCTTACATCGAAACAATTTTGCTTGCACATTCAATCAACTATTTTTTATTTGCAATGATTTTCATTAAATAAAAGTCAATAAAATGGTGGAATCATAACATTCATACAGTATTAAAGGAAGATTTAGGCTAAGTGATTCTGATGACAAAGGGGCTATTCTCCTGACGAAAGTCATCTTAAACTCCTTTTTACGTTTTGGTTATCGCGTTCTTAATCTAATTTCATTCACTGAATAAAATTTCCTCTTAAAAGCTGGTATTTATCTCAATTATTTGTCGATAACAAATTTTCAGTCCGATTAATAATGTGATAATAGTTTATGAATATGATTATTAAAAATACATTAATGTGCGCACGGTTGTAAATGGGTGCAAGTGTAATCCATTATGTTTTAAACTAGCTGAATGTGCCCGCTTCTTTGCGTTTCATTTATATCATTTTATGTCTGGTTCAATGAACTTATAAATGTGACACCTGACCTTACAACATGCTTACTTACCTAAAATTTTACCAAGGAAAAATGTGTATCTAAATATCGGTTATATACCACTCATTTGGTGAGTTTTCTTCTCAAAACATTAACTTACATTAGATCATTTTTCTATTTACCGCAGTGAAATAAGCAAAAATCAAAACAATTTTAAAATAATTATTTCTGATTGAAATTTCTGCTTAAACGAGAAACATGAAACTCGACACTTCCATGCATAAAAGTGTATATATTACAAAATATACTTTCTAATTAAAATATACTTATAATAAATTCCAATCTAGTTAAGAAATAAAAAGACAAACAAAGCATTAATGCAATTAGTTGATTTGAATTAATTTAATGCAATGCAAGAAGCAGATTTATGTGAGTTCCTTTTGCTATATGGCATATAGAGAAATAAGCAAAAACACTATCACTATAATATAAACTACAAAAACACAACAAAAAAAGAGTTGATAAAATTACTTCAGACTGAAGAGTTTCAGTTAAAACATTAAAACAAAATTCTTTAGTTTAACAAATGTGTACACATTACAAAATAATTTAGTTAACATCTTAAAATGATCTTTTTTGCAACAAAAAATTAAGTCTTGCGTAAATTAGCTAAAAATTAATCCAATGAGGTATTGAACACTTGGAAATTCCCTTTAGTTACGAGATTATTAAGTATTGAAGTCGGAACTATTTTCATCTCTATTCCAATTCCTTTCCAACCAAAAAATATATTAAGAAAAGTGAAAATGCATTCGCACACACTCAAGAAAGTAAAAACAGTACTTTTCAATAGCATAAGAACTTTACAAACTGTTCAAATCTCAGCTTTAGTTACGAGATTTAAATTAATTACAATCAAAATTTCGGAAGGAAACTGCTTTTATTTTATGTTAACTAGAGACTGACATGCTGATATGTTTCACTACATTCCATGCAGTCACTCTTTACTCAATTCGGGAAAAAATTCGATGGACAATCAGGATAGGTATTTCAGTTATATATATATTGAGATTTCTCTCTTCTGTCATTTTTTAATCTTTTCAATTCTTTGGTAATTTTCTAACATTTTGCAATTTCAGTTTCCTTTCTTTTTTAAGCTCCACTTTCATATTTGATTTAACATTTCAGGAACTTAAGTTACATTTTAATGTAATCATTATGTGTATAATATATGTACATAGTTATAAGGCTGGATTCTCTTACAAAAGAATGAACTGGACTTCTATTTCCAAATTTTTTATTTGCCTTTAAAATTTGATTTTTAAATCTTTAGAAAGATTTTATGGACTTATTTTATTAATTTGAATTCATGTAGCTTTAGTATTAAATATGAATATATTGCTTTAAAAAGTTTATAATATTTTCTTTACTTTAAAATCAAAAAAGGTATAGGGGTAAATAAATGTTACACTAGAGGGTTAGCTTTCGCGAACCGTGACTTTCATTGAAATACATGTTTAAGGGAAAATTTATCAATTGAAAGAAAAGCAATTTTTCATGATATTTATTGTTCACTTATCTTTGTTCAAACGCTGTTTTGCACCACGAAATTTATTTTCACATATAAATGAGCTAAAAATGAATTGAATAAGAAGTATAAAGTTTGAAGATACTCTTTAGTTACGAAGCAACCATATAATAAATTCAATACAGTTCTAAAAGAGAAGTTGATAGTATCTGAATTATTTGTGCCTAACGAATAAATCACTCTTTTTCGAAATTAGTGCAGATACATGAATTTTTATCCACTACTTTGTCAAAGGTACGTTAATTGAGATAAAAGCATCCTTGCCAGTATCCAGTTTTACGATGTCATTGTTACAACGAATAGACGGACTGCGGTGCATTTGAGGCACAGCAACATATAAAACCATATTCTCAAAATTTGATATACTTTGTACGGTCAGCTGAGGGTTGCTTTGTCAGAATCTTTTTGTTACATGTGCTCATAGAAAAGTGCACAAACTACATCCTTCCTAAATATACAGATTT
This sequence comes from Latrodectus geometricus, assembly GCA_026290005.1. NCBI lineage: Eukaryota > Metazoa > Arthropoda > Arachnida > Araneae > Theridiidae > Latrodectus > Latrodectus geometricus. The sequence continues at coordinate 1,331,537 of JAPDSC010007783.1, read as the reverse complement.
CTTGTCATTAGGTGTCATGTGACATAAATGGCAAGTGAGCTATATTCCTTCAAGGCTACACACCATATTTCGTTATAGGTATCTGTCACTATAAACTTAATCAGTGGCTCAGCTTGTCCTTACTTGGACCTTGCGCCATTAAAACCAACCAACAAATTTAATCAGCATTGGACTTATCAGCCATATAGCATTTAAATGTATGAGATTCAAGATTAAAATTAGTTTCCTACGCCAAAGCAATGCCTTCACAAACTATATTAATGTAGCCCTTAGTATTTTTATACAAAAATCCAATGTTTTTCATGTGTTCATTATGGGAAGTTAAAATTGGCTTTTTCATTTGTCATTCAGATAATTCAATTGTTCATTGTAAGGTCACATTTAGCACATAATTGACGGAATGTTCGACAGAAATGTGTTTGTTTCTGTGACATGCAGTCATTTTTTGCTTTGGAAATCTAATGCAAAACCTACTGTTTCATATGGATTCCGAACTAATCCAAAAATTCTCGTCCACGAAATGCATTTTTGAAAGTATTGTAAAAATTTAAGTGGTAAAATTTAAATAAGGAAAATTACTACAAATATTTTGATTTGTAAAATGATTATTCTACGAAATGCATGCAATTCTAACTAACTAATTCAATTTTATATAAGTTTTATCTTTTCATTTTTATATTAATGTATAAGTTTGCTCTTTCTGTATACCATTCTATTATATAATGTGATGCAATCACTCTTATTTCTCTTTCACATTTTAGAAAATAACTAAAAATATAAAGGAAAATATAAATGAATTGTATCATTTCAATAATAGTGATTGTATCCTCTTTTAAATTCGAATTTTTTTAACTTTTAAAAATTGGAAATGAAACTTTATTATTTCAAAAAATTGAAATCTAATCTGACAAAAACACTTGCATTTTGTATATGCTAAAAATACAAAATACTTTGAAAATAAAAGATTTTTTTTTTCTCCAAAAACTTGGAGAATCGTGAAAGAACTTTTAGGAGTATTACGCTTGAATATACTACTCGCCAAAAACACACAACAGTTCTTTTATTTATTTAATTTTTTCGGCTATCTGACACGTTTTACGAATTAAGAACTTCACCATAGACGTTAAAAAGTTAATTTCAAAACGTCAAATGAGGAAACAAAAGCTTTTTAATTAAAGGTTTTGAAGATGACAATCGATGACTTTTTTCAATAAACTTGTAAGCAACTCAACGTTGAAAAAAACTCCTAATTTTTAAATCTTTTTTTCAACATTTTATTATAGAAAAAGAAGCCCGTATTTTCTATGCTGTATACAACTATAGAATAATAACTCGCTTACAATTTTAATTAGAAAGTTTTGATTGATTGATTGATTGACTGTGTGGGGAGACCCCGGACTGTACCATGTGGTTAACGGGTAAAAACTTAGATACACTTAGAGCCTCCTAGACAAATTAGTGCTTGGGGGCACTAATTTGTCTTAACACTGCATCACTGCAATATTTAATATAGAAATAGAGGGTAACAAATTGGAGGCAGATTGCCCTAGTTCAAGTAAAGGGGCTTTAAGCTCTAATAGGTTATATGCCTAAACTTAGGAAGAGCATGAAGAAAAACAAAACTAAATTACAAAGTGAGGAGAAAAATAAAGTCCATATATGCAGAATACGCCCAAGTGAGCTGCCGGTTGGAAGCTGAGGAACAGAAGTAAGTTCTTTTGGGCTGTGCCTGGAAGTTATTATTTTGTTGTTTCTAGAATATGACAGATGTTGCTACCATTCATTTCCCGAGTCCTCGGTTTGGTTACCCGCGTCATCAGCATCGATAGAGGGAATTAGTCTCAGGTCACGGCAGAGCTTCAGTCCTCTTGCAGTCATATAGAACATAAGCTTGTTGAGTAGCTGTCTACGATGATGATCCCCGAGGTTTAACTTGAGAAAATCGGTATTATTTTGTTGTGTACGCTTCTTTAGGTGATAGGGGGTGATTTCCGGGCACTCTAAAATATAGTGGAGTTAGTCACCTTGGGTTCCACAGCTGCAATAGAAGGAAGTTGCTCTCAGGATTTTGCAGAAGTACTGCGAGAATGAGCCGTGAAATGTGAGGAATTGATTCAAGTAAGGATTACAATACGTGTGTTGATTGGTGACTCTTGGAAGAAAGGTTTTGGTAACTTGACCAGTTGTAGTATTTATCCCACAGTTGCTGCCAGTTGCTGATGGTGAATTACTTCAATTGCCCAGTGAGTGAAGTCCTTCCCCAGTGCTGACAGTATCTGATGTGCTGTAGTGAAGATCTCTGGAAAGGGATAATCAGCGCCTCGATATCATCAATTATCGTGGCTTCCTTAGCTGCCTTGTCCGCACTTTTATTACCAATATCACCTTGATAAGCTTTTATCCAGCTCAATTTTATTTGTGATGGCGAACTTGTTAATTTATTTTGAATTGAGTGGATGATCGGGGATTTATGAAGTGGATCAAGAAGTGCATGCAAGACTGATGCGCTATCTGACCAGATGGTTGCCGGGGTGAAATTCTAGTGATCTATGGTGGTGATGGCTGGGGAAATGGCAAGTGTTTCCGATTGGAAAACAGAGTTCCGGTCCCTTAATTTGAATTCCACCTCGTAATTCATATGGTTGTCGTGGTAAACTACAAATGCTGATCCTGTTTTCCCTTATAACACCAGATCGTGAGCCATCTGATGTTATAAGGTGTGAGTTTTGTCATTAATTCGCAGCCGGTTTTGGAGGACTGCTGAGAAGGTAAGTTGTAGACTGGAATACCCTTCAGTCTTTTCAATGGATGTTCACAGTCTTTGTGCACAGGTCGTTCAAAATCAGAAGCAACGAAAGTGTGCCCTTCAGTTGTGATTGTTTCTCCTAGCTGCAGAACTTGCATTTCGAGATCTATCTGTGCGCAGGTGAGATGGAGAGGAGGTAATCCTGTCAAGATGTTGAGTGCAGTGATGGAAGTGGTCTTGTAGTTCCTGGTTATAAGCAGAGTGAAATAACGTTGCAAGCTGTTCAATTGTCGCTGTTTTCAAAGTGTCATGGGAAGGGTCCACAGGGAGGAGCAATATGTTGCTATTTTTTCCATGACAGAGAGATAAATGGCCTTTTTAATTTTGCCTTTAACGCCCCAGTCCCTTATTATCATGGATTGGAACCTTTGAACGATCAGGACCATTTTTTTCTTTAGTGATCTGATGTGCTGTAGAATGGACATTTTCTTATCAATTATGATACCAAGGTACGTTAGTGCCTTGGTGTGTCGTAGACTAGTGCCATCCAGAGTTATTCTTGGGTTGGATCTCAGAAACTTTGTTTTCCTATTAAGGATTAGAATTTGTGACTTCGGATGTGAAATTTTGAGTTTCAGATTTTTGTAACTCATGGAAAACATTTGGAGAGATTGCCTGGAGTGCTGCCCTTTTTTCCCTCAACAATAAGGATCATGTCATCAACAAAAGCTATTAAATTGGTATGATCCGTCCATGCTGACGTCAGAATCCCAATAAAATAAACATTCCAAAGAATTAGTCCGCCAACAGAACCCTGTGGACAGCCCCTGGTGTGGGGAATGGTGACTCTTCCTCTGTCATAGATGGTGGTAAGCGTACGATTTTCAAGAAAGCTAAAGATAATAGAAGTGATGTTTTTTGGCACCCAATTTCTTGAAGTGTCTTGCATAGCCCTGGCAACCAGAGTGAATCGCAGGCTTGCTGGATGCAAGCGTGATCAATGCGACATATTGATCCCTCTGATATGCTTCTTCAATGATGTTGAGGAGGCTTTGAAAACCATGTTCGGTTGAGCTGTTACTCCTAAAACCAAATTGATTCCGGCTGAGGAAGTCCGTTTCATATATATGATGTTTAAGCTTTCCTATGAACAACCTTTCTAAAACCTTCCCCAGTGCTGACAGTAAGCATATTGGCCGATACGATATTCGGAGACTAGGGTTCTTGTTATTTAAAAGAAAATAAATAACTTGGCTCTGTTTAAATGGCTGAGGAAATGTGTTAAAGTAGAGACAGCGGCTATAATATTGTAGAAGGAAAGCCGAGTCAGCTCGAAAATTCAGCTTTACAATTACGCTATCTATCCCATCCATGCCTGGTGCTTTCGAATTTACCAGAAACTTTACTGTGTGCTTTAGCTCATTATAAGCAAATGGTGGGTCCTTGGTGGCTGTGGGTGTTGAAGATTGACTTCATATGTTGTTATGATATGGATTATCAATGGTGATATCATCAGCGGGGAAGGTGGCTGTCAGCAGATCCTTTAGTATACTTTCCGTGGTTTGCTTGGTGTTGGTGGAAGTTGATAAAGCCTGAAATTCCATTGGTTGGTAAACCTTACCAATTGCAATCCGCTATGTGATTCCATGCTCCCTGTTGCTTAAAGTGCAGAAACGAGACCTGCTTTTAAGCTTTGCCTACAGAATCGAACTTTTATAAGCCAAGTGCTGCTTGTACTTATGGTGCACTTGGTCCTTTATGGCCAGTGTGGGAGCACTTTTCATGAGTTTTCACAACGCCCAAGTTTTTATTTTTGGGTGCGCAAACCTGGGGTCCACCATGCAGAATTGAATTTTTGATGTGGTTTTCTGATGTCGAATACTTCTTCAGCAGTAGATTTGACAATATCTATGAATCAAAGTGTTGTCTGCTCTAGCTCTTGGGCGGTGTTAGTGCTTTGAAGTTCTGTTCTCACATGTTGTCTTTTGTGTCTTATACCATCCGTTGAAGGTGATGGTCGACGTTGATGAGATGTTACAGGTGATATATTTATGATCTGAGAAGGAGACGTCATCCGATACTGACCAATGTTCGATAAGTTGTGTGGCGTAGTTATTAGAGATCGTTAAATCCGGCCATCCAACTCTCTTTGAGCCCTGAAAGGTTGGTGGGCTGTCTTGATCGTTTACGATGTTGAGTTGATGTTGCGGCAGGAAGCCTTCAAGAAGAAGGCTTCTGTGATCATTGGAGGGGTAACCCCACAGAATATTATGGACATTGAAGCCTCCCCCTATGATCGCTGGAAAGCTTGCATATTGCCCATCTTAGGGGTAATCCTCGTATATCATCTCCCAGCAGGAAGGGTTCTTGAACTAATCCAATGTTGATGTTGTTGGTTGCAATGAAATAAAGGAATTGAGTTATCGCTGAACAGCTTCGTTGCAGATTGGCTTGCATGCACTTGATGTTGCTGCATGTGAGCATAGTTAAATTTCTGTCATTGGGAGGTTGCTTGATGGGAGGGGCATTTTTTGTATTCAGATTTCTGCTGCTGGTGATATTTGTTTGAGAACTGGAGGGTTGCTGATTTGTTGGATACATAATAAATTTGGTGAATTAGTATTTGTTGTCGGACTTAGATGTTTTGGTGAGATGCGTTGTAAGAGAGGCGTTTGTTTATGTAGTAATAGTAGGAGGGGCAATTAGAGCTATAGGCAGTGTGTTTAGTGAAGAAGTTTGCTCTATTCTTGTTGTTTTCATAGCAGTTGATGCAACACAGCACAAAGATTCTCAATCTCTTGTTTGATGTGACCCTCTGCAGTGGGTGTTTGTAGTCTTGGCATTGCTGGCACCTGCGCACTGGAGCAAATTTGTCTAACTTGTGCCTAGAGAGAACCAGGAAAAGAAACTTTTGCTTTATCACTTGTCTGGCCAACGGTCTTGGACATTCAATAATGTAATTTCCTTTTGGACTGTAGCTTAGAGTTTGCCTTTTGTATAAGACTGGGATTTTGAAGTCTTTAGGAAGAGATAGATCTTCTTTGATGGCAGTTACGACCTGATTGTCCATGCACTCATTGGGAAGGTTGAAAATCATATTTTAGGAAACGATGGTCACTTATCGTCCACAGCTATGTTGTTTGCCTTGAGAGTATCTTTCAGGATCTGAGACTCCTTTTTCGTCTTACATTTAATTTCTAGAAAAGAGTTTCGTTTATAGATGCCTGCTGGTCTTGTTGTCGTTTTGATGTTTTTAAGAGTGTCGACTGTTTCACTGGTCAGTTGTTTAATTATTAACGAAGAGGTGGATGTCAGTGCCTCACTATATGTTTTGGGAGCTGCATCTGCGGTTGTTTTAGTTTGACAACTTGCAGGTCAGCTATTTTACATGTTAATTTTTCAATTTGCTTTGTCAAGTTCGGGATTAATGTTTATTTTAGTCCCACTATCTCCTCTAAGAGTGTTGGCTGGTGATCATTTGTTGCTACTGTTAGCAAATGCAGTCTCAGCAGCTTTATCAACTCTTGTGCTTGGTTTCTTTTGGTATCAGAAAGATAGAATTTGTTCCGTGATTTGCAGGTAAAGATCTTTTCGATTGTTGAGGAGATAAGGGATTGTAGTCTCGTTGCAAATGGCAACCTTGAATTGCTTTGTTGATGGTTGGATTAGTCTGGATTCCTCTAAGCTGGAGCTATAACTCAGGTTGGTGGACAAGTTAAATCCCTCTAGATCCAGTGTTGAGAGATTTGATGTTGATTTGGATTATCCTTGTACGGAAGATACACTACGGTGAGCTGACATTTGTGCGACGAGGTTATTGAAGTGTTAAATCAAAAATAACTCTTTGGATAGAAAATAAAGCTTTTGGGTAAAGTAGAAGAGAACCACTATAATATCGGAAGCGACCAAGATGCCACACCCCGCCCCGCGAGCAACCCCACACATCCGATGCACAGACTGAAAGAGACTACCAAATATAGAATGGAATATATTAAGAAACTTCGGCGTCAAATCAAAAAAAGAGGTATTTTTGTACGTATTTATGATTTATTACTTTTATTTATATACACTACTGGCCATTAAAATTGCTACACCAGGAAGAAATGCAGATAATAAAATGATATTTATTGGACAAATATACTATACTAGAAATAACAAGTGATTAAATTTTCAAAAAATTTGGCTGGATAGATCCTGAGAAATCAGTACCCAGAACAACCACCTCTGGCAGTAATAACAGCAGTTATACGCCTGGGCATTGAGTCAAACAGAGATTGGATTGCATGCACAGGTACAGATGCCCATGCAGCTTCAACACGATGCCACAGTTCATCAACCGTAGTGACTGGCGTTTACTGACGAGCCAGTGGCTCGGCAACCATTGACCAGACGTTTTCTATTGGTGAAAGATCTGGAGAACGTGCTGGCCAGGGCAAGAGCCGAACATGCTCCGTATCAAGGAAAGTCCGTACAATACCGGACAATGCGGTCGGGCATTATCCTGCTGGAACGTAGGGTTTCGCAGCGCTCGAATAAAGGGTGGAGCCACGGGTTGTAACACACCAGTATTGTAACGTGCACTGTTCAAAGCACCGTCAATGCGAACAAGAGGTGACCGAGACGTGTATCCAATGGCACCCCATACCATCACGCCAAGTGATGGGTCAGTATGTCGATGACAAATGCACGCTGCCTGTGTGCGTTCACCATGATGCCGCCAAACACCTATGCGACCATCATGATACTGTACACAGAACCTGGATTCATCTGAAATGATGACGTCTCGCCATTCGTGCGACCAGGTTCGTCGTTGATCACACCATTGAAGGCGCTCTTGTCTTTGACGCAGCGTCAAGGGAAGCCGCAGCCATGGTCTCCGAGCTGAGAGTCCATGCTGCTGCAAACGTCATCGAACTATTCGTGCAGACACTTGTTGTCTTCCAAACGACCCCGTTTCTTGACTCACGGCTCGTGACGTGGTTGCACGATCCATTACGGTCATGCGGATAATATGCCTGTCTTCTCGGCTGTTAGTGATAGGTGGCCATTGAGATCCCGCATGGCGTTCCGTATTACCGTCCTGAACCCATCGATTCCATATTCTGCTAACAGTCATTGGATCTCGACCGACGCGAGCAGCAATACTGCGATAAGATAAACTGCAATCCCGGTACGCTACAATTCGACCTTTATCAAAGTCAGAAACGTGCTGGTATGCATTTTTCCTACTTACACGAGGCATCACAACAACTTTTCACCAGGCAACAACGTTCAAATGCAATTTGTGTATGAGGAACCGGCTGAACAATTTCGTCATTTAAACACAATGTAGGTGTCGTTACTGGCGCCTGCTTTGTCTGAATGCGCTGAAAAGCTAATCATTTGCATATCACAGCACCTTCTTCCTTTCGTATAAATTTCACGTGTGTAGCATGTCGCCTTCTTGGTGTAGCAATCTTAATGGCCAATAGTGTAGTAATACTTACTGTGAAATTTTAAAGAAATTAAGGAGTCATACCAAATGGTATTTAAAATAATTAAAAGATAATTGAATCATTTATTTATTTAAATGAAATTATTTTAATATATTTAGAGATTAGGGGCGTTATGTCAAATTATATTTTAAGTAAATAAATAATTGAGATCACATCTATGGTCTAGAGGCGTCAAGACAATTAAATTATTAAATAATTAAACAACATTTAAAGTGTTTATAATCATGGAAATCAAATTGAGTATTCAGGGCCTCATGCCAAATTATATTTTAAGTAATTGTATAGATAATAATATAAAATAATTTTAAAAAAATCATTTATTAACTAAAATATTAATCTTTGGTAACATATTAAGTTATTAAGGAAGTCAAGTCGAATAAAATTTTCAATACTTAAACACCATTTAAAATATTTATATATTCATTTAAAAGAATAAAATTTTAAATAATTCATTAGTATTAATTAATTAAGAAGAACTGGTGTAATAGGTTATTTTTGTTTCAGGAATTATACAAAATTAAAAGTAATTCTGGTTTATCAGAGTGTGTTGAATATATTTATAACAGTATTTTGGAATATTTTCCAAAATGTCCAAAATGCAAAAATTGAAAAAAAAAAACATTTTGGGGCATTAAAAAAAATTAATAATAAATATAAAATAACAAGATATCAAGATTGGGGGTCAATAACTGGGCTAATTGCTGAAGAAAACAGTTTTGTGTTGCACTAATTAGACAATATCTCATTAAAATATGATTATTATTTTTTTACAATATAAGACATATTTCATATCACAAGAGTCTGCTCCCAAAATATATAGAAATATTGGAGTGGATTCTTCTTCTTCTTCTTCTTCTAGAGCTTGTCAGATATGTGGCACCTCTGCATTGTTGCATTTTGTACCATGCTCCAAACCCAATTTTTTCCTAGTTCCATTGTCTTGGGTCACCTACTTTGTTTATAAAGTCTGATAGGCCCTCAATGGAGTTTAGGTGTAACTCTTTAGGATATGGATTACCAAGAGTAGTGGATCTTGTAAGGGCAAGAGCATCACACTCATATAGGATATGATGAGCTGATTCTACCCCTGCGTTGCATTTCCTACAAATTGGTTCCTGTTTAAAAAGTCCCATTGTATGAAGGTGTTTCCTGAAATGATAGTGCCCAGTAATGAAGCCTACAATTGCTTGAGTCTTCAATCTTGGGAGTCTAAGAATTTCAGATGCAATTTTCTCAGATGAGTTGAAAATCATACTTTTTGCATGTTTCTGTCCAGGAGAGTCACGCCAAACTTTGTTCATCTCCTGTTTTTCCCATTTTTGAATGGCCTTCCTTGTAGTCTTCATGTTGATCCCACAAAAGGGTTCCATTCCTATTGGATTGAAAGAGGATCCCTGTTTTGCAAGTTCATCAGCTCTTTCATTACCTTCTATTCCTATATGCCCTGGCACCCAAATAAGAATAATTTTATTCCCATTTATCATTTGCCAGATTTTTGCATTCCATTACAATTTTTGACTTGACTTGGAATGAGTAGAGAGCCATCAATGCAGATTCACTGTCGCTGAAAATAAGAATACGCTTACCTTGGTAGCCCTTCTTTAAATGTATCTGCATACAGTTGGCGATAGCAAGAACCTCCGCCTGAAAGATAGTGGCATGTTCCCCAAGCCCTTTATAAAGACTGAATCTTGGTGCCACGCCACTGACCCCCAGTCCTGAGTGGTAGCCTTTTTTTATCCATCAGTAAACCAAATAAGATCATTGCTTTTTATGTCAATCGTGCTGTTTTTCCATTCTTCTCTGGTAAGAAAAACTACCTCGAATGGTCTTTCAAACACGTATGTTCTTTCCATGGTGTCTGAAGGCATTTGGAGAGTTGGGTGGTTGATATTTTTGGTAATAGTAGTATGACCTCCAGAAGAGGGCTTATCACACCACTGATTTTGCAATTTCATTCTATATGCAGTTATTCTGGCAGCGCTGCATATGAAGATATCTAGTGGAGTCAGGTCCAGAATTGCCTCTAGTGTTCTGGTAGGTGCTGTGGACATTGCACCTGTGATGCACAAGCAGGCTATTCTTTGCAGACTTCCTAGCTTGTCCTTCACAGTTTTCTGTTCCACCTTACACCACCATATCACAGATGCATATGTAAAAGTAGGCCTGACAATTGCTGTGTACATCCAAAACATCATTTTTGGCTGTAGACCCCAGTTTTTACCAAGCATGCGTCTGCATGTCATAATGCATTTTTTGCCTGATTGATTTTGTAGTCAACATGTTTATTCCAGGTGAGTTTTTGGTCTAGAATTAAGCCCAGAAATTTCACCTCAGAAGCAACGTTGATTTCAACCTCAAAAAGTTTTGGGATAAAGAATCCCTCCCTTTTTATTTTTCTTGTGAATGGTATAAGGTTGGTCTTCTGTGGATTTATGTCCAGATTCCTTTCCTCACACCATTTGCCTACATAATTTAGAGCATTTTGCATTAGTTGACAAGCTATGTAAAAGTCTTTACCAGGGATGAGTATGACAATATCATCGGCATACCTCTGGGTATAGTAACCTATAGAATTAAGATGTTTTAATAGGCTATTTACAACCAGATTCCAAAGTAATGGTGATAATACACCTCCTTGTGGACAGCCTCTGGTTGTCTTCTTTTCAAATGTCTCATTGAACATTTTCATCTGTATAGCTCTATCCGAAAGCAGTGTCCTAGTCCATGAACAAATTGCATGGTCAATCCCTGTATCCCTTAAGGCATTAAGGATGGATAGATGAGAAGTGTTATCAAATTCACCATGGATATCTAGGAAAATGGTTAAGGCAATTCCCTTTCTCTCCAGGGTGTCTTCAATCTTAGATACAAGCTTGTGTAACGCTGTCTCTGTAGATTTGCCAGGTTGGTAGGCAAACTGTAGATTATGCAAGGGACTATTACTACCCAGGTAGTCTCTAAGGTGCCTATCAATGATTTTCTCCATAATTTTGAAAAAGAATGAAGATAAGCTTATTGGCCTAAAAGACTTAGCCTGGTCATAGTTTTTTCTAGGTTTAAGAATGAAAACAATCCTAGTCTTTTGCCATAGCTTTGGAATACATCCCAGGGCTAAGCTAGCTCTGTATATTCTAGTTAGCAAAGGGATAATAAGATCCCCTGCCTTTTGGATCATTATAGGCATGATTCCGTCAGGTTAAGGACTCTTGAGAGGTTTGAAGGTGGAAATAGCCCACCTGACTTTATCATGATTGATAATGCTCTTAGCATAGGTCCACTGATTTATCTGAATTCTTTTTACAGAACCAATGAAATGCTGCCCACCGTTGCTATCAATATCAATGGCTCCTGGAAAGTGAGTTTTGGCCATAACTTCCATTACTTCTTTTCCGATACTAGCAAATTTGCCATCCTCATCCTTTAAGGTTCCAACCATTATAGGTTCATCCCTTCTAAGGATTCTTTGGAGTCTAGCTCCTTCAGAGATTGAATTCACCTCTTCACAGAATTTTCTCCAGGATTCTTGTTTGCTTTTCCTATTATTTTTGTTATAGTTAGTGAGTGTTCTCTTGTAGTTGTCCCATTCACCATGTTTCTTTGCTTTGTTAAAAAGTTTTCTAACATTTGCCCTTTCAGTTTCCAAAGAGTTATTCCACCAAGGACACTGTGGTTCTGCTCTTTTGGTACTCATTGGGAAATTTTTATTGTATGAGCCTAGAATTTCACTCTGCAGAGTTTCTGCTGTGACTTCTAGATCATAATTGTCTCTAATATAATTTCCCCCCAGTTCAGTTAGCCCCATGATATCCATTTGGAAATTCTTCCAATTGGTCCTCATGGGGTCCCTGAAGCGGCGGTCAATATTTATACTGGAGTTTATTTCGAAGTAGATGTTTTGATGGTCTGAACCTGATGGTCTCCAATCAACTTTCCATTTCGTGATATTTTTACTAATAGCCGGTATTGCTAAAGTAATGTCGATTACATCAGATCGATTAGAAGTTATAAAAGTCAGATCATTGCCTTTGTTTAAAATATCCAAACCATAGTTAAGAATACATTCCAAAAGAGACTCACCTCTTTTATTCGTGTCTGTGCTGCCCAAGACGATATGATGAGAGTTGCAGTCTAGCCCAAGGACTGCCTGCAATTTGTGTTCTGCACAGAACTGCAAGAGCTTGTGCAGTGTTGGATCAGGTGGAGCCTTCTCTTCATAGGGTAAGTAGACAAAGCCAAAAACAATTTCTCTATCTTTTCCCTCTATGTTGATTCTGACTTTCACTGCTGTTAGCTCCCTATGAATAAACTCGGTTAGAGGTAAAACCTCAATATCTTTATCTATAAGGATGCAGGCTCTAGCATCACTGTTAAGATCATAAATAAGCTTACCTTTTGTTCCTTTAAGGCCACTGACTCTACCCCTGACAAGCCAGGGTTCTTGAATCAGAGCCAGGTGAAAATCCTCACCAAGAAAATTCTTAGCGAGGTTTGTGGTGCCACTTCTACTGTGGTGGATGTTGGCTTGAAGAACCTTCACCCCCATCAGTTTTTGAAGGTTTGTCAAGGACTTTGGCTTGAACTTGGTGTAGTCCAATATAAAATTTATATCCCCTTCTCCCAAGCGTAGCCGCATCCATTTCAGGCACGCTAAGGACGATGGTCTGTCCTGATGGTTCATTCTTCCGATGGAGTATATTCCAGTCGGTAGAGGTAAGCCCACCATTTTGCGTTTCGATCTTCCTCAAGAGCTCTTTGGGCTCCAGTTTGCTGCAGACGTTTGGCAGTTTAGCAATGATTTTAGTGGTTCTGACAAGTTTCCTTGCCTCACCCACCAAAAGAGTTTGCTATTGCCAGGGGTTTATTTCGTTGACAGTCTGTTCCAGCCGCTTAGAGCTCTCCAGATCTGAACAATTGATAATAAGTGCCCCATTATCTAGTCTGCAAGAAAGAAAGGTGGGGAGGAAGCCCTAATCATTTCTTGCGATTTTGTTGGTTATCAACAACTCCAGGTCTGAAGCCTGTTCATCTGATAACCGCTTTGAAGGATGTACCTCTAGAATCACCGCCATTTTGACCGCCATCAAAACTGCTATCACTTCAGAAGCGTACTTAATGATGCTGGATCAGCCTTTACATTGCCATCAAGACTTATGTTGCCAGGGATTCAACAGAAAATTGTTTCATATCTCTTACCAGCAATGGAATCCAAGCATATCCTCAAAGCTGAATGGTGCACTGTATTCAATCTATGTAAAATAGAATATTTAGCAGATTCGTAAATAATACAAGATAAAATAAGTAACTGGTGAACTATAGAGAATTCTGACCATTTTCAGTATAACATGCAATGAACTTATTAATAGCTGTTTGTTATTAAACGTATATTTGACCCTTGACAAGATATTTTCAAGTCGTGAACATGCAATTACCATGCACAGAAAGTAAAAGCTGATAAAATATGCTATTTAAATGAAGATTAAAACAGCGTCATAACTAAAATACTCCTTTGAGGAAACCCTCAGTTAGAATGAAAATATTAGAAAATACTGTTTCAATACGAACTTCAAAACAAGTTAGCGTAAAAAGTTCTGTGAGAGTATTAGAAATTACTCTGAAAGCCAAAATGCAATGTGCGGAGAAATCTATATAGTTATGTGCGGTCATAGGTATTCTCACTGACAAGAAAATGGAAGTCATATTACTTCGCAGTTATTTAGGTTTCCGAATACGTAATGTCATCAAAAGTGAATTTTCTTTTACGAGAACCACTCTGATTTTTAGTAATGCATTTATTTTTTTTTATTTTTTTAGGAAATATACAAGATTTTCTAGGAGATATTCGATAGTCTTACACAAACATCTCGTAAGAGCTATTGGTTGATAAAGCAGAAGATCTGAAGGATACCAAGAATCAAAATAGCTTCGCTCCAAAGTTTTGACAATTCCTTTTTAGCCCAAACTCTATAAAACAAGAAAAATAAGTTTGTTAAGTAATCTGAGGATAATTGTCGAAGCATAAGAAACTGATTTCCTCAGGTCCTAAAGTAATGGTATTGACCTGTTGTAATGTCATTTTCATTACAACAAGCTCATACCAATACCATTAGTTTCGGATATTTTCAATTCAAACATCTGAAATTGACAGTTGATAAACTTTGGAAGGAAATGAATTTATAGTTTTCTGTATCTAGCATTCTGTCCTTAAGAACAAGAAATAATTAGAAATGGGGTTTGAAACCTTAACAAAAGTTTCACCAAGTACAATAGCAATGTCAGAGAGAAGTATGTAAAACAGCAACGTTTTTCAAAACACGAATTGAAAATTCCCTATAAATTACATTTCCTGCTTTCACTTTTTTCCATTACTGCTTACTTGATGTTGGAATTTTTATCAAAAATAAGTAGAGAAACCAAGACACCTTCTAAATATAAAATCACCACCAGACATTGCGCTATCATCAGCACAATATTTTTAAAGCTATTTCTTCTATGGAAATGTCATCTTTAAACCCCAGGAATGTTTCCTCAATTGAAACATAAGCGAGGTTATAAGATGAAATTATAAACATAATGCCATCAAAATGAGATGCAAATCATGGTAGATCCTAGAAACAAAGTTGTATTTTAAATGTAAAGTTCCTTTCCCGAAGCTAAAAGGCGAGTCTTCTGTCAATCTCTATAAAGTTATGTCGTCAGAGAGATGCACAGAGACGGTATCTCAGCCTCTAAAGATGGTAAAGCTCTACGGGGTAGTATAAGGAAAGCTTATGACAGCTTTGCCATGAAGATTTTAATTTAATATCCTTTATAATTTTTATCTAGACTGACTTATAATTTTTATTCTTCCAAGCTTCATGATGGAAACATTTACTTTTCCTTTTTACAGTCTCAGTACCCACTGAAGATAACTTCGAGAATAGGAAGAGTGATCATCATGACAGTTAATGCATACCTCTTTTGCAGTACAGTTCAAACTTTCATAGGCAACTACTGCGCAACGAGCGCAAATGAGTTTGCCTCTACTCGAATACCTATTGTGTCCAAAAAAATACTACTGAATATATCGTAATGAATTCGGAATGAGTGTCAAATGAATAAGTTCATACATGCAGCTTTAATGTTCTGTAGACAGTCTGACGTCGCAAAAGTCATAATGATATTTTAGCATCAATGAACAGTCCATCTCTTCTGACTGTAATGCGTTTAATAGAACAAATCTTTTCATTATGAAGGTCATCTAGAATTTTTCATCAGTTGACAAGTTCAACAACACCCTTTGTCGAAATTGCACCACGTAAAATTCATAGTATATGAAAAGTTATTATTACCATGAGGCAAGGCAATTATCTCAATATTCGCCAACAATTGTGTGTTACTATTTGCTGCAGCTTTAGCAATTTTAGTAACCTCTACCAATAAATCACCAAAACGTAATTTCTGGATACTTTTCTTTTCCTTTTAAAATATAATTATCGCTTGACCTATAAAGCCTATTGATGTGCTGAGGACCACTGCACATCCCTCGTTTACCTGAAGCAGAGGACAAAGTAATGTGTTGATATCAAGGGACGACAATTACTAGAGTTCTCTTTTCCAGAAACACAGGTCTTAACGCACACACTTTATATCGACCCAGCCGAAGCTCAATCGTGTTTGCAAAGTACAGCTGGAGCCCGTTATACAGATTTCGATCGCAATGTCCTTTAAGTGAAATAATATCTCTCCAGGTAGCAAGTCAAGTCTGCAGGTGTTCTGCTTGCTTCCTGCTTCTAAATTACGAGGACCCACCGACATTATAGGCTACTATGGTACATTGAAGGGTACTATGGTACAACCTCCCACCCACATCACCTCGTCGTAAGGTAATTTTCCTTAACGAATAGTTATTTCGAGGTTTTTTTTTTTCTTCTTTTTTTTCCCATATCAAAAGACGTTTTGGGCCTCACTTTAAACATAATTTCCACTCACAGTCAACAGAACTTGAGTCCAACCACTTAGCAACCAATCTTGATAATCAGAAACACACCTTTTTCAGTCCACACGATGTCTTCAAGTCAACAGAATACATATCATTGTCAAATGAGCATAACGATCACATTGTCATTATCTGATCAGGTATATTTTGGAGGATTTAACTTGAAATTCTTTGTACTTATACGAAAAAAAATTGTCTTAACATCTTAATAGTGTTACCTATTCCTTCTCAATGAGCTATTAACATAATATATCAGATATCGCTTATGGTTACAGCATCTGGAAAATAGCTTAATCGACTACTAACATTTCTTGTTTCTTGGAACAGATTTTATAGTTTAAAATTCATAGTTAATTGCGGTGGTGATTGGGTTTAATTCTGTCATCATGTTAATTAAGTTTGATACATAAATTGAGTTAACACACTGATTAGTTAAATTACTTGAAACGAGATCACATGGTAATCTAAGTGTTGTGCCATACACTAGTAGGGGACTAGCAGAGCTTTTAAGGAGGATTTAAGGTGTCGATGCATTCGTTCGATAATGCCATTAGCTTGAGGATGATAAGGTGAGGTTTGAATTCTATTACACCCTAACATATTTATGAGTTCATGAAATAGATGTGATTCGAAATTTCTGCCTTGGTCTGTAGTAATAGTGACAGGTGATCCAAATCTTGAAATCCACCCACGCACTATTGCAAGAGCAGTTGTTTCTGCAGTCATGTCTTCTATCAGAATGACTTCAGGCCATCTTGTAAATCTGTCAATAATGGTCAAACAATATTGTTTTCCCTCAGAAGAAGGTAAAGGTCCGATAAAATCAATATGTATGTGTGCGAACCGAACATCCGGTGTGGCAAAAGTGCCAATGGGAGATTTAGTGTGGTGAGTTATCTTAGCTTTTTGGCATTTAACACAGCTGCGAATCAAATCTTTAATATGTTTGTGCATGCCAGGCCAAACGAAACGTTTCGTGATTAAATCAATGGAAGCTGAAATACCTGGGTGAGAAAGAAAGTGTATATTTTCAAATATTTTTCTGCGCATACAGTTTGGAACGAATGGACGAGGGGTAGCTTGTGAAAGATCGCAATAAAGGCTAATATTTTCAAGAGGAAAGTAATGTTTATCTAACTTTAATGAAGTATTATTCTCGGTTAGAAGACTTTGCAGTTCCTCATCTTTTGATTGAGCTGAGGAAAATTCATTAAAGTCTAGTACTGAAGTAGATATTTCGTCTATCTCAATGCGAGAGAGTGCATCTGCTACAGTGTTATCAGATCCTTTTGTGTGACGAATGTCAGAGGAAAATTGGGAAATGAAATCTAAGTGACGTAGTTGGCGAGAACTGCATTTGTCAGGATTCTGTTTAAATGCATAGCTAAGGGGTTTTTGGTCACTAAATATGACAAAAGATCTATCTTCTAACATGTGTCTAAATTTTTTTTATAGAGGAATATATAACATATAACTCGCGGTCGTAAGTGGACCAATTTCTTTGAGATTTGCTTAACTTAACTGAATAAAAGGCTATGGGTTCCCAATTTCTATTTGACAATTGCATTAAGGAACCACCGATTGCTACGTTTGAAGCATCTGCCCATAAACTTAGTTCTGCTCCTGGGATAGGGTGTCTTAATAGCGTTGCTTTAGCAATTGCTTGTTTTGAATTTTCAAAAGAAATATTTGCTTGTTCGTCCCAAATTAATTGCTCCTTGTCATTTGCACTAGAACGAGGGTAATTCTTTTTGTTTTTATGGTCTTCCAGGAATTTTACTAAGGGTGCTAGAATGTCAGCTGCTTTCGGAATACACCTACGATAAAAATTAAAAAAGTCCTAAATATCGGCGTAACTGAGTTAGAGTAGTCGGTCGAGGAAATTCTGAAATACGTTTTACTCGGTCTGGTAAGGGTTCAATACCGCTACTAGATACTTTAAATCCTAGAAATTCAATAGTTGATTTACCGAACTCGCATTTTTCTGTATTTATACATAATCCATATTCATTTAATTTGGAAAATAATAGGTCTAAATGAATTAGATATTCGCTTTCCGAACTAGAAGCTATCATTAGATCATTAACAAATGGTATACAAAGGACAAGTCTTTCGTTACCTCGTCATTGGAAAGCTGAGGACGAATTACAAAGACCAAATTGCATGCTCAGACTTTCAAAAAGACCAAAAAGAGTGCAAATCGCAGTTTTGTGTACGTCTGCAGGATTAATCGGAATTTGATGATATGCTTTGACGAGGTCGACATGACTAAACTCTAGTTTGCCATGCAAATCTGAAGTAAAATCGGTTATGCAAGGAATCGGATAATGCTCTTTAATAATTTGTGCATTAAGGGCACGAAAATCACCGAACGGTCTCCACTCGACAGTACCCTTTTTAGGCACCATATGCAAAGGAGAAGCATATTGGCTCTTTGATGCTCGCATATGACCCAGTTCAATCATGCGCTGAAATTCAGCTTTTGCACTTTTTAGCCGGTCAGGTGGTAAACGTCTAGGCTTAGCTACGACTGGTGGACCTTTGGTATTTATATAATGAATGGTATTATGTTTTATAGGTATATCAGGATCTGGTAATTATGTGATATCGGGGTATTTTGACAATATTTTACCATATACATTATTTACAAAAACAGATTTTATAGAAAATATTTTACCATATACTTTTACATTCGTTGTATTATCTACAAGACGCTTATTCCTTAAGTCTGGGTATAAATTAAAACGATACAAAAAAACTGCGCCTAATATTGCACCGGATACATTACAAATATAAAATGAGTAAGTAAAATTTCTTCTTAACCCAAAATTGACCGTTACCGATTTAAAGCCATACACATTGATAGGACTACCGTTAGCAGCGCGAAATGTTTGATGAACGGGAAATGTGCGTTCTTGTTTAGAGGCAACAATTATAGAAGCATCACTCCCTGAATCAACAAGAAAACACGTACCTGTATTTTTATCCGTTATGAACATGCGACGAAATGTAAAATTTTCGGAGGAGGAGTCCGTCGAAGCTACTCCCCCGGAGTAGCGTTTCCCTGGAATGAGCATGGAGGTGTACATTTTCGAGTCTTATCCTTAAATTGGGCATGATAAAAGCAGATTTTCTTTCGTGAAGAAGATCGCTGTCGATGATAAAAATTCTCCTGGCGCCTATTCCTTCTTCTCGATCTGGATCGTATTTCCACAATTTCCTTACGTAGCTCCTTTATTTCCTCGTAGAGAGAATCGAAGTTGGATTTCTTTTCTACGATGAATGATGATTGAGTAGGAACTTGACTGGAGACAGCAAAGGCATTATGAGGAGGAATTTGTAGAACTCTATCGGCAATCTCAGCAGTTTTGTTGAAAGTCAGAGAAGAAATCGATGCTAGGATCGTCTGCACTGGAGCTGGCATTGCTTGATTGAAAAGTTCTAGGAGTAAAGAATCATCGATGTTGTGGTTCTCGGCTCGATGTTTCATGCTCCGTAACAATTCCGAAGGCTTCCGGTCTCCCAGATTTTCTCCAGCTAACAACCACCGAATTTCTTGAGTCTTGCTTTCCGAAATCGTTCCACTAGTTTTCTCTTCAGATTCTGATACGGGTCTGTTGTGTCTGGCTGCATAATGACATCTCTGACGATGGTTGCCGTTTCTGAAGGAAGATGAGCGACTACATAATTATATTTCGTTTTAGAGTCAGTTAAAGGCTTAGGAATCGCTAGTGCGAAAATACTTTCTATCATATAAAACCACAACGAAGGGTCTGCTTTTATGAATGTTGGTATGACAACAGCCGTTGACTCCATAATTATGCAGTTTTTATTCAGGAAAAATTAGCATAGATATGAGGTTCATAAAGTCTCGTGTCACCACTATAGCGATTAGTGATCAGTGTTCAGAGTGAAAAACAGAATCAAGACTTCAATTCAAGGAAGCGTTTATTACATTTCTACTACATCGCAAGACGGCCGCGGACCAAGTGGCTGGGGTCCGTCGTACTCAGCTCAACTCGTATATCACGTTCTCCCTGGCGCCTACTTCCCCCAAGAGAAAAAGAGGGTCGGAATGTATTCCTGTCTGAACTGTGCGTCCATACCTCTGTGCGGAAACGCCATTTCCTTTACTAATTAAGGATGTGAGAAAGGGATCACTACAAAGGAATAAAGTTGTTTTAAAATTACAATTCGTAAAATTTCAAGTTAGAAAAATGAAGCAATATAAAAAAATTACATGATTAATTAATATATGTAAATAGCAATGTCTGGTGATCCAGAATTTATCAGAACGCTTATGGGAGCTTAACGTGCAGTACAGGTATTATTAGCCATGTTCTGACCTCTATATGAAAAATGTTCCAATCAGAGGTATCGAAATCAATCTTTGAACCATATCCTTAAAATGCAGTCTCAATTACATTGAAAACAATAAAAAGATTCACAATTCTAAACATTTCAATGTTCTTTTAATAGTCAACGGTTCTATTGTAAGCAAAATAAATCACTCAATTAGAAATTTAAATAAATTATTAAGATGTTTGAAGACTATTAGTTTTCAATTGCTTTGACAGGCCAGTTTGCTCTATCTTGATCCTCAGCATTTGTTGAATACTAAAGATTATTTGAAAACTGAAATAATCCTAAAAGATTTAGCAAATTAAAGATTTCTATTTTGTTAGTAAAAGCAAAAATTTGTATTTTAGCAGATTGAGTAACTATACGTCAAAGAATATTTGGTCATTAAAAATGCGAAACAAGTGGTCCAATATTTTATTTTGTTTGGTAATTTTTACTAATATTTTTAAATCTCAGAAACCAAGATGCTAAATGGTATCCATTAAACTTCTGGTGACAATATTGAAATGTATGTGAAGTTTAACTACGGATGCATAACACTGAAAGTTGTTGAGTCACAGTAAAATAAACTAGCATTAATTATACAAGTTAATATAACGTACATTAAAATTATTTGAAAGGTTAAAATAATCTGTCATGCAAGTTTCATTTTGGAAGTTTGATACCCCTAAGAGCACAACCAAATTTATAACTGCAGTATAAATTTTGTTTATATATATATATATATATATATATATTGTTTTTAATTTTTCTCCTCGATGTGTCGCAAGCTTCATTAAACACTTTTAAGATTTTCAATGATTTGTTTTGTCGCTCAACTGATACTTTTAGCACTCAGGACTCATGCGACGTGCCCTATGGTTTAATGGGGGTGTCTAACTTCTACAAACATTCAAGCCGAAGATGGGAATCAAGCCCACAAACAGTTGAGGTGAAGGTCAGTATAGCATTGAAATGAAAACCGCAACCTGCTTGGCATGGACTTTCTCGTACTAAACATGATTTACCATACAATGTACTATGCACGAGTATCACTCCAGTTAACCAATGAAAACAGTGATATTAATATAATTTTAAATTAGTTAGCCACTCTGAACTCGACCTTTTTTTTTTTACTTTTTTGTTTTTGAGGTATTTTCAAGTGATCAAAAATTAACTCTCCAAACAATTTTCCTACCGCATTTAACATTTCCTATACATTAATAAACTAAAACTAACACTGCATCCGTTAAATTCATATGCAAAATCTATACAGTTGTGAAGAAAAAAAAACAAAGTATGCATTTCTAATTTAAAGTTTAACCTATTTAAAAAAAAAGGCTAATTCAAAAATAATTTGAGAGTTTTCAAATTTCAATGGATAACCTGACAAACGATTTAAATGTAGTAATTCAGAGCAGTAGATGGAAGTTGGCGAATTGTAAAAAATCTCAGGCTGGTTTGTTTCCTTCTACTGCCACTTTTCACGCAGAAACTTCATTCACTTTAAACCTAAATTTAAAATGAATTCCGAGTCACTGAAAATGGTAACACACAAAACACCAAAAGGTCATATGACAGAACATTCAACTGCCAGAGCAATGAATTTCATGATGCATTTAACAAATTGGTCAAAAATGAATCTCGAGCAAATTGTTTGAAATGAATAATTTTTTTTAATATAATCGCTAGTCAGGAAATCTGAATTATTTTATTCTGCATACAACTTAAAATTTATGAATCCTAGTTTTTTTTTTTTTTTAAAAAAAAAGTTCTGTATTAAAGAATTTATTTTTAAAATTCTCAAGACTAAAATCTTTCCCCAGGATGGCAAAATGACATCTGTGTCTATGGTAATTCATTGTTCCTCTTATGAGTAATACAATGCATAAAAAACACTGCAGCATAAAAATAAGAAAAGAGGATAACTTCAAATCTATTGTTGAAATAAATTAAAATATCATTCATTTAAATGGGAAACAAAATGAGTTTTTTCCCCTAAAGTTCTAATTTTAGACTCAAAAAATAAAGGAGAAAAAATAAAGCATAAAAAGTTTCCCGGAAATTTAACAACATTAAACTATCTCAGCAGCAGAAACTACAAATAATTTTCATGCATAATCTGTTGCTTTCAATGTAATAATATTCAGATGATATTTAATTTTGAAGACCAAAAAAAAATAATAATAATAATTCGTTTGTGGAATTACAAATAACATGAAGAAATCAAAATGCAGAACTTTTCTGGTTCCGGTTTATGACAAAAAATTATGAACAAATATTCCGGTCTAAAATGCAGTAAGTGGACAATTAACATAATCATCAGCATCAAAATATTCATTGCACACACAAACGGGCATCACTCTCATTTCCTGATTACAAAGCAGTCTAGGAAGAAGACTTGAAGAAAACTAATTACAGAAAATTTAAGAATCAGTATAAAAAAAAGCAGTTACTTTCCAGCATAATATTTAAAACTGCATCGTAAACAAAATTGATTAGAATTGGCAAAATGGCACGTCATTAGTGACAAGGGATTTAATGATGAAAAAAATAGCATTCAAATGACCGCAACAGGTTTGTGTACAACTAACGTGATCATATGAAAAAGCTTATAGACACAGGAATGAAATGAAGAATGTTTTGTTATTACGAACAGACGTCTTAATGATTGTCAAAATTTTGGAACCTAAAAAATTTCCTGAATTATTTGCTGTCTAAAAGGCATCAATTTCAAATTATCTCAAATCTTCATACCTGATTTACATTCGATATTAACATATGGGGCATTCCAATAAGTACTTTCGATTCAAATAACAATATTCTTCAGCTGAGGCATAGCACAAAAAAATTTATTTGAACTTAATATAGAAAATTCAATTATGATTTTGTATTCAAGGGATTAAATACATTGCAAGGATAAGAGTTTAGCAATTTAGCTATTATATTCAGCAATATAATTCCATGTGAGTTTTTGAAATACTTTTTGTGAAATTGATAAAATAGCTGACTTATAATAAAGATATGGAAAATATTATTTTAAAATTAAAATTTGTAATGTGTTTATACAATATAACAAAATAAAATAACTACGAAATATTTGAAAATAAATGCTGTAGCTTAAACTTTTGTTACGCATTGTTTTGCTAAGTTCATTATCACTTTATTGCAAATCTCTACATAATTTTACTAATTACCAGTGCAAATGTCTCTTTTTATTAACATAAAATTATTAAGCAATATGATTGGTTGGGACTGTCACTCAATGGTCTTTTTTGCACACAAGGACTAATTAGACCAAGACCAACATTTTAAAGAGGATTTTATAATGAACATTCAAACCCAAGATAGGATTAAAACCCTAAATTATTGTACAGGAGCTCAAAACACTAAACACTATTGTCACTCAATACAACATAGTTGGGGAAAATCATGCAAGCTCACATCATTAGAAATAATATTTACATTTCTCAGGAAAAGAATATTAAAAGAAAATATTTATCAATAGCAATTGCATAGTTAGTAATTAAATAGCTACAAAGTTAAACGAAAACTATAAGCAATAAGAAGGGCTGATTTAATTCCAAACCATTATACCGGAATAAATTAACAAGTCTGAAAAAAGTAAATATTCAAATGAATAATCAAAGAATTTTGTCCATTGGTTTTATAATTGTATTTAAGAATCATGTTATACACATTAGTTTCTATTTTAATATTTTTAGAATATGAATATTGAGAATTTATATGAAATACTTTTAGATATTAATTTTCGAAATAATTTATTAAAAGCTGTCACAATAAAAAAAATATTACATAAGCACAACTAATGAAGACCAAATTAGAAAATAAATCATTTTTATTATAACATATTAGATACACTTATTGACATGATAAAAACATCACAAATGCAAAAAACATTAGTTATACATACACATTTATTTTAATAGAGAAAAATTTTAAATTTATATAAGTCACTTTTATTATATTTACATCTTGCATAGTTAAAAACTTATCACAAAAATGTAGGCAATTTCATCATGTTTATCATAAAATACTTACACCAAGTATTTAAATTAATTTGAAATAATAAACCACATTTAAATAGATATTAAGACTAAAAAAAATGGCTAAAATATTATATTGTGAATGTAAGAATGTGAATACATTCTTACATATAATACATTCCATAAATTACTGAATCCCTTTATATAAGTTGACCATAAATATTTTCCTTCATCATTTTCAAAGTAAAAATTTTTTATTCATTTATTATTATGAAATAACAATTAGTTCAATCAATAGAAACTGTATTTAACATTTACTTTTTCAGTAATGAAAGCACAGCATTGGCACTTCATTTAATTATTAAAATAGAAAGCTATAAAATTTAGAAGAATGAAAATACCAAACATTTTTTTCAGAGATTAAGATTAAAATAAGCTATTGTAAAAAGCAGATATTATGAAAAATAAATTGCAAACTAAATTCACAGATGGTATCACAAATAAGACTGGTTTTAGATTACTAATAATTTGTAAATCTTTACAATATATATTTGTATCAATACATCACCATTAAAGTGTATAATTCAGTTATTTCATAAAACAACTAGATATTTAATGAAATAACTGGACAAGTTGCTTAAAGTATATAATCGAAAAATTGTTTTATGCTTTACCTCTACTAGGAAATAAATGATAGACCATTAAAATGAAAAATAAACAATTTCAGAGTTATTTTATAAATTAAGTGATAATAAATATTTTAATATTATTTTATAAATAAATAGCTAAAATCTCTAGAACAATGTATTTTACCCCTAATGAGGATAATTAACTGATAAATAATAAAAAGCAGATAATTTGTAATTGTTCATATTTTATTAGTTTATTGCATATGGTCTTTCTTACCATATTATTGCTTTATGTTACAATTTATTACTGCTGGAGTAACCAATAGTCACATAGCACTTTTTTCTGTGTGCTGTTTTGGCACATTTTACTTCTATCAAAGTTAATAATTTTTCAGGAGTAAGTGTAGCACTGTTTTCCTTTGTCCCACAATTTTTTTAATAAAGATTCAAATCTTTCTTGTATTGCATCTTTTTTCACAGGTTAATATCCCATTCCTGTAGAAGTCAATGCTTTAAAGCTGGTTGTATAATCCAAAATGAAAACAAATACACCATCTAAAAGCAACAGCATGAAGCGTATTTACACGTCATTGTAAAGTACCTATAAGTTGTTCAAAACTGACTAAATCAGCTAAAACTGAATCAAATCAATTTTGAGTGCCATATTTCTTCCTTTAACAATCAAGTGATCGTTATTCCATAGAATACCTAGTTAAATCACAGAATTCAATAATTTGATATACTTTAGCTGACTTGTCTAGCTCCTTCATGAAATACCCAGTTCTACTATGAAATAACAGATTTTACACTATAACGGTAACATACACTAAATTATTATGAAAGTGAAAATCTAATTTAATTCTTCAATGATTAATTTTACTCTTAGTAAATGGTTGTTTTTACAAAACCCATATTGCTGCTAGCCAAACTATATCAATTAAAAATATAACAATTTATAGCAGAACTGTAAAAGTTTGATCAATATTAAAATATTTTCCAACAGAACTAAAATATTTTAATTAAAATATTAAAAATTCAATCAAAGATTTCTAAAGTATGCAGAGGTATGATTTTTTACAAATTCTCTTGTATTACAACTTTAGAAGATCTATACTATTTGAATTTCCAAATACACACACAATTGAAAAAGAAATAAAATTCAAATAAATGTGGAACATAATTCACCATACAATTTATAACATTTCACTAAAAATATAATTAAAGTAAGCTTTACAAATTTCACAAAAGTTAGAATTTGTCTAAAACATTTCACATTCATATACAATGCTTAAAATTATTTATTAGATAAATAGGAAAATAGTTACTAGATATCAAATAACAAGCATATAGTTTTAATATTTAACAATAAAAATTTTTGAAACAGTAATAAAATTTAACAAATTATTAATATTTACAAAGATTGTACATATTGCTTAATAATTAGGATGCATTTTCTAATAATTACTTAAGTCTGGAAAAACTTTACAAAAACATAACACTTAACTGAATCAAGTTTCATTTTCTTTGGTTAGCATAAAACTAATCACTGAATTATTTTTGTAAATTCATTTATACAAATTACCCAAAAAAATTTCTTGAAACAAAAAAATCAATAATAAAGATTACAATTAAATTTAAAAAATGTTACAAATAAATCTGATATAAGGTTAAAATAAGAGAGATTCATACAATAGTTTGTTTGCACTGCATTCCATTTTCCGCTCTTTTAAGTTTAATATAACAGAATTTGCTTAATTATCCACCCAAGGGAATAAATCAGTAATTTTTTAAGATTTCATTTAGGAAAACATTGTGGAAATCAAAAAATTATACAATAGAAATAATTTTCTTGATTGTATTTCTTTTAAAAAGTCAGCGAAAGCATTTATTTGATGCAGTACAAGTTCATTTCACTTTAAAATGCCTATTTTGACTGTTTAAAATTTAACCTAACCACTTCTGTGCAAATAGTACTAGTAATGAAATTAAAACTTTTTGTACTAAAAATTTTATTCCATTTTATTAATAGGTTTTTTTATTTGAGTAATATTGGCAATGTGAAAAGTAAATTTTAACTCTAAAAAGGCACTAGTATATGCAACTATCACAATTGTCAAATTTTTGACTATTTCAAATGCTGATAGAAGTTAATATTGCAATATTTTAAATATATCCTATTTTTGCTCTAAGCCATGGCACAATTTTTTACTCCTTAAGATAAAATACATACAGTTCTAAAGATAAAATGCATACAATTCTGAATTTTAAAAAATATAATTAGACAAATTTCCAATAAAATTTATTGCATTTTAAAAACTAAACATTTAAACAAAATTAGAATCAATTTTATTTTGAATATTGATCCTTATTAAAAACCACTAGATAAATACTTTAAAATGTTTTCATTGACATTATACTACATATTAATAAACTTGGATATAACACAAAAACACTGATAATGTCAAGTGATATCAATATTTTAGCAAAGTTAAATTAGAAATTGTAAATTTAAAACTTGTTGATAAAACTGGAATCTACGGGATTTAATTAAAAGTTTCTAAAAGAGCATCATAAAAAAATTACAATCAAAATTAAATGTAGTTAATATTTGACATGAAAATTACGAAAACAAGAATATTCTATGACTTTATCAAGTCTTACTTTTCATAATGAAAATCATTTAATTTAAATGTATCTAGCAATACAAAGAGAACTTTCTATATTTGAAAACATGTTACTAAGAGCACTTTTTGACCACAAAGGCCAATTTGACTCGAACCTACAGTTTAAAATGAGTTACAAATTGAACCAACAAGGTGTTGAACTGAAGACCAGAGAGCAAAGCTATCATTCATTGCAGCAATGACAGATATTTTATTTATATATCTGTCATCACTAAAGCTTGAATGCTTTAACATTCAGCTAATCTATAGATTAACTGAGTTGTTTTGTTCATGTGCATGACATTTTCTGCATAAGTAATGTGCACGTTAACAGCTTTCATATCATTAAGGTTCAAAAGTTTGCCTCTCTCATTTCTTGTCCCAACTCCCTTCTTTCAAAATTCATAATTCTTACACTTCCTCCTAGATTGCACTAAATACACATTGCAATAAATAAGCATTACTTTATTATACATATATTACTTATTATATTTAAAATATTTTACTAAGGAATGAATTGCTTTTGAATTTCATTTCCTCAATGAAATATTTTAAACAAGTTGATTCTTTGTTTAATTTAGTAATTAATTAAAATAACTAATTTGTTGATTATTCGATTGCATAATTTATCAAAAAAATGTTAATTTAATGTTATACATAATTTAGGCATACAGAAGCACTGCTATTATGCCAATAAAACTCACATTTTTTATTCAATGAGTGTTTAATAAGTACAATGCAGACTATCTCGATAATTGGCAAACGAAACAAGTTTCCACATTTTAATGGATCATAAATATTAATTTGTATTATCTGGTTAACATGAGAATCGCATGCTTCAATCAATTTAGTGATAATCTGTATGTAAATACACTACACATTACCTACATAACTAGATAATATGTTGATTTAGGGGATCTATTTGAAATGAAAATTAAGCGTGCATACATAGTCACAATCTAAATATACATAAATCTGATGATACATACATTTAGTTTGAGATCATCTTTTTTATTGCTGAAGACAAATAATATAATGCAGCAAATAATACTTCTTTAATTTTCAAAACTAACTTTCTGCAGTGACATTTGGTCTCTTTACCCTAGAAACTAGCATTAAGAAATCTAATTATAATAAGAAATTTAATTACTTAAATAAGAAATTTATTAAGTAATCTTAAATAAGAAATTTATTACAGAAGATATAGAAAGATTAAGTTTATGAAATTGTAAAATCATTTAAATTCAAACCATCACACAAATATTAAAGAATATCAAAATTTTTTTTGTTTCATAAAAATTAATAATTTTGAGATCTGCAAGTGTTTCCAATATTAAAATAATTCATGTTATTTTATACTTTAGCAATTTATTTAAGAATCTCTTATAATGTAAACATTTTAAGATTTTTAAAACCATATAGCAAAAGCTGAAAATATCCATCTATGTTGTTAAAACATATGTAGAAATTGCATTCAGCAACAAGCTACCCGAAAACATTGTTAAATCAGAATCTCAATAAAATGGTTATACTCATAAAGAGTGAATTTCAATTTTAATATTTTCTGCATTAACCACATAACAAATCATATAATTTATTTTACCTAAGAGATAAAAAAAATATATATATTCACACTTTTCCTTAAAATTTTGCATATTTTAAAAGTTTATCTAATTTTTAACATAATAACAACAAAAATAAATAATATTTTCAGTTTTAATTATTACTCTTATTTATATTTAATTATTTATATTTATTTAATTTAAAATATTCTTATAATATTTCATGAATGAGCAAATATTGTGGCAAAATGTCTGTCATTATAATTTGCATAATAAAACTGGATTTAATTGCACATACATTTAACCCCTTAAGCAGTCAATTTTTTTTACCAGAAATGCTTCCCAAAAAGCCATATTTTTTATTGCATGTAATTAAGTACATGTACTTAATAAAATAAGAATAATAGGAAATTTATTTTTTTTTTTTCACTTTTAATGCTTTTACAACATTCTTTATTTTACAATTTTGGATAACAAAAACCCTTAAGTGTTAAGTGTCTTTTCTCAAACATATTTATTTATCTCTTCAATAATTTTACTCATGAGAAAAGAATCAGTGAATTTTTATAAAATTGTAGAACATCAGAAGTGTCATCAAATTGTATGTGCACAGACGGAATATCAGTAAATTTAAATCGAGGACATGGAACAGATGGATTTTTTCCTATCAACCTCGGTGAAAATCCTTGCAGAACTCAAGTATTCATTAAAGCTGAGCTCACTGCACAAGCCATCTGAGGAATAATCAAAATTATAAGAAGTATCTGTATCAGAATGTAGTTCATCATCTAACAAGAATGTATTTTCATCATTTAGTCCATTCATAACTTCCATAAGAAAAGACAAGGTTTTTAATTCACACACGTCGAATACAGTAGAACAAAAATTTCAAAGAAAGACATTTCAATTACACAGACAAGCCATCTGTTGAAAAATATTAATACTAAATAGTCTCATTATAATAATAAAAAATACGGGCAAATCAGAAAAGGAGAAAATATTGATGCTTGTACATTGTACTTTGTTTGGTTGGGTTTTGTGGTGCAAGGTCCAAAAAGGACAAGCTGCGCCCTTGTACATTGTACATACAGTGTATAATTTAAACCGCTTAAGGGATTAAGCTATATGCTGAGTATGAAACCTAAAATATTTTTGTTCATTGAAATAAATTTGAGAATTTGTTGCAAGCATTTTTCATTTCACATATATGTAAGTATAAAAGTTCAATTATATGTGTAGATATATATATTTAAGAAATTTAGGAAACTACATTCTAAACACAACAGAAAATAATTTACTTTTTATTTAACTCTTGATAACAACATACAATTTTCATTAATTTGTTAAATAAACTTTAACTTTCTGTTATATTAAAAATAAGTACCCACTACAGTACTGTAACACATGAATTCAAATAAATGTTTACTAACACATTTGTATATTCTATTTAAATTAACATGGATTTGGTAAATTTTTGTTTGTAAACAATGAATAAGTTAAATAGAGTAATCTAAAGTCAGTCAACCCAGATTCCAATTAAAGTTATGTCTTATACTTCAGAT
This sequence comes from Latrodectus geometricus, assembly GCA_026290005.1. NCBI lineage: Eukaryota > Metazoa > Arthropoda > Arachnida > Araneae > Theridiidae > Latrodectus > Latrodectus geometricus. The sequence continues at coordinate 1,300,554 of JAPDSC010007783.1, read as the reverse complement.
GTAGTGCAAATTTAAAACTGGAAATCAATTTACTCAAAATAGTGTCTTATTCCTAAACTCACTTTCTTTTCTATTATAAAATAACAAAATTAAAAAATTAAAAGAATATAAAAATTGTTCTCAGGGCAGATTTTTATACAGAATCCATATAAAATTTTAACTTTCAATAAATATAGTAAATATTTTATTGGATGTTATATGTAAAGTATGCTACATTTTTATACACTTCTCAAATTATCTAAACTTTCAATTTAAAAATCAACTTGTATCTCTCACCTATTTCATTTAATTTTACATCTAAAAAAACAAGTTAATTAATTACAAATGTAATGAGAAGAAATACATCTTTAGTTTGTAAGTGTCACTAAAATAAGAATTTAAATATTAAACAATTCTATAATAACAAGATAGTTAATTAATCTAAATTCTTTCATTAATTAGAAATTTAAATTTCCATAGTATAATTATAACATTAAGTACATACTTGGGGTGCCACATTGAAAAATTGCCAGTATGGAAAATTCCAAACTATAATGATTAATGATTGTGAACAGTTTTAAGCTGTAATCCATAAGAAAAAATAAGGAATACATTTGTATTATAAATTGGCGTTTTAAAAATATTTTAATTTTTCATTAAGATAAATTAGTTTCTTTTGCTTACAACTATTTTTTACTTAGACTCTAAATTGTATGATTTTTTTCCTTTATCCAGTAGCTGCTCGTTTTAACAAACTCATGGGGAACCAGAAAAACATAATAGTACAATAGAAAAATAATGTATTGGATTATTAAGATCCGATTATTTTACCAATCTTTTTCTTCTTTATTTTAATTTAAATAATAGTAAATAATTACAAAAAATTATTTACTGTTATTTAAATTATAAACTATAAGAAGCATGCAAAATAAGGCCAATCATATAACATGCAAGTAATCATTTAACATTTTCGTTTGAAAACCGTTTCTAAAAATACATTTTTCCCTTTTCTCAATGTGTAAAAGCATTTTTTGTTTTTTCCTTCATAAAAGGATCGTTCTGTTACCCATTTAACTACTTGTTTTGCAGATGGTCTTTGCTGTACATAATTTTCTTCTTGTTTAATATCTGAAAGCTCATTTATTATATTTTCAATAATTTCCTCATCTAATATTTCCTTGATATATATCAGATGTAAGTCTATACTCAAAAAATCAAATCGTTGAAAGAAATTTCTGGCAGCAAAGAGATTTTTTGTCAGAGATCATGCTTAAAGACTCATATTGCTCAAGTCATTTGGTAAATTGTTTTGGCTGTCTTCAGCTACAGTAGTTTCTTTAATAAGGCCTGCCTGTTGAAATGCTCATAATATTGTCCTTCCTTGAACATCATTTCAAGCATTCATTGACAAAGTCATTGTTCCTAGAAGGTCGATTTCATGCAGCCACTCCAACTCTAACCACAGAATCACTCTTTCCAAAATACTCTACAGTATATGCTATTGAAGCTAATGATTATGTCTTGATTCATGGGCTGTAAGACAGAAATTACATTAAATGGAAAAAATTCTACATGAATCAATTCAAGACCTGAAAGTGAACAGTGAGTTATCCACAATTAGAAGTACTTTGCGATTCTCAGATAAAAATGTCAATTTAAATTTCTCAGCAAATTTTCATAAATGCTATCCAAACTTTAATGTTAACATGATACGTAGCTGGTAGTTCATGAACATTTTCTAAGCATCTAGGCTTTAAATATTTGGCAGTGAAAAACAGGCAGTTTTTTCTGTTGGCAGGTAGTTCATTCATGTTGGCCACAAGCAAATTGTTTACCTTTTTGTGTGAAATTTTTTACTTCATTTTTTTACCACTACTATACTTATCTTTAAAACTAAGTGTTCTTTTGGATAAGATCTTAAAAAGCAAACTGTGCTGAAAATATTCTTAGCATCATACTTTGAAAATAGAAATTTCATTATTCCTTCTTTCCATTCAATTTCTGGAATTTTATTCATAGTTCCATTTTCATCACACAATTTTCTTAAAGCTTAAACCACGTTAGCTTTAAATTTTTAGAGCCAACCATCTGATGCTTGAAATGTTCAATTTCATAGCAAAGCAATTAGATTTATCTTTGGCATTACAATCAACAGGAATGTTCATTTTTCTCAGCCAAGCAAGAAAACATTTGCTTTGCTTCACAACAATATTTTTCAAGAGGAAACACTTTTTCTGGTACGGTTTCTTTTTCCAAGATATTTTCCATTTTTTGTCTAATTTACATTTTTTCACCTACTTATTTTAGAATTTTCCTTATTATTTCGGCTAATAAACATGCTTTTCAACTGGGACAAATTCTTAGATAAACCCACTCAATCTCCTCTCAACAAATGAAATTTCTTATAGTGGAGTTGTTCAAATGAAACGAAACCAAGTACAGAACAACAAACTCAAAACTTTTAAGAAGTTTTCCCCTTTCCTATGTTCTCACATATGGAGAGAAGAGCGGTTTTTTCCCTCGTTCTGAGTTCTTTTATGCAGAAAAGATAGAAGTCTAATTCAATACCACAATTCTTTCCCGTCAAATGTTTCTTTGATTAATGCCTGGAATACCTGCATGTGTCTTCATTGTTCAAGAATGAATCAAATTTTCAGATGTTATATAAAAAAAGAAACAAAAAAATTGAAAATATAAGGTCATAAAAAATTTAAAAAACGGATAAAAAAAGCTTTTTGTCAAACAAAAATTTGGAAAAAAGATTTTTCAAAATTTTAGTTCGTAAATGGGAGTTAAAATTATCATTGCATCAAAGTAGGGACTAGCTACTAGTTTATATAAACATGAGTGTTTATAAATTAGAGGTTTGTAAAAACGAGTGTCTACTGTATTTTACTATCCACTGATAACTTAAATTAATGTCTGTAATTACAAATTGCAATATTAAAGAACTATTTGATTGAGAAATCGAAAATTAATAAAAGATCAACAAAACTTTATAATCCATAACAGAAGAATAAAGTTTTCACACTGAAGAAATTTTACTAATTAAATTCTGGTAAAATACCTATGTAGAAATTTAAAAGCTATTTTTTATTGACCAAATAATAAAATACTATTTATTTAAGAAATAAACTGATAAAAAAATTTTTTTTCTCTAGGCCTTGCAGTTTCCATATGCTTTATTCACATTGCAATTTGTTTGCATTCAATTTAAATATAGATTTAATTTAACTTAATATTTCATCACACTTTTAACCACAGCCCCAGTTGTTAATACATGTAGCACAAGTTAGTTCCTTATCTTGATTCAAGGCAAAGCTAACTTATTAGCTAATCTCTGGGTATGCTCAATAATTTTTAGAATTAAAGTAGCAGTGTTTTCTCTCAAAAATGTATTAATAATTTCTTTGTTTAGTACCAGTATCCCATACAAGAAATTTACAGATTTCTAACAGTGATATCACAACTATCGTCATCACAGTGGGACAAATTATATGAAGATTTAATTTTGGATAAAACTAGTCTCAAACTGTCTCTTTAACTTAATTACTTTTAAATATTGAACGAAAGGAGGTTTTAGAATTATGTTTTAAAAGAAAAATTTTTTTAAAACATAATTCTTGAATTAAAATTTTAACTTCAAAATTTTTAAATGATTGAAATATGTCCTACAAATGGAAAGGTGACACCCTGTACACATATCCTGCAATTAAATATAAACTTTTAAATTATGAAAGTACAAAAACAAAAAACTCATAGTATATTTTTTACAAGCGAAATTAAAATTCTTTTCTAATCTAATAACCAATGATTGCAAATACTTTAGAGTGTAAAATATTTCAAATAATGCAATATAATTTTTTTTTTTTATCAAAGATTGAATTTTAAATAAAGAAATGGATTTCAATAATATGAAGCTCACACTTCAGTTCCGCGGTTTTTGTATTTCATAAAATTTGAATAGCATCTTAACATCTTAAACAAGCCTAAAATATAATCTTATTTATAAAAAGAATTATTCAACTTTTAACATTCAAAGTTCATGAAGTATCCACAAATCAAGTGGTAAAATAAAGAAATTATAAAGCCAGTTACCCAATACTGAATATAATTTAAAAATTAATAATGTCGATTGGTTTGAAAACATGCATCATAGTGGTTTTTAAAAAAAAAATGTTTACAGTTTTATAATATATAAGCATTATAAAAATATCAATACATTTAAATCATTCTATAAATAAAAGTGATATATACCTATGTTAATATTATAAATAAAGCATTAATAATTTAATTATTGTTGAGCGACATTTCATGCCAATAACCTTTTCATGCTAAGAAATGCACAAGGTTATTTTTGGAATGCATAATTTATAGACAGAAAATACTGTAACACATAATATTTTTCACTTGAATCAAATAAGATGATACATCTTACATTTAATTAGAATAAGTTAATTATTAAAAGGATATAAATTTAATTTACATATGATAATGCACACATCAAGTATACTTTAACCTGTTCATGAATTCACCATCAAGTATGCTTTAAATTTACTCACTAAATTGTTATTTGTATTAAAAAGTTAGCAAACATTAAAAGCCAGGTTATACTAACAATTCTTAATAATTTGGAATAAAAAATAAAACAATTTTAAAAATTTTGAAAATTTTATTACACATGTTCTTTTTTTAAAAGGATGAAAAAATCCAAGTAGGACTAGGAAGATCAATGCAGTAGAAGAGAGGAAATATTACATTTTAATTTTAAGAAAAGAATAATTTTAATAAAAATATAATATTTGACATAACAAAAAACGCTTAACATCAAAATTGAATAAAAAATTTAAATCCCTTAAGAAAAAGATAAAAGTTAGTTCCTTCTCTATCATCAAAATTTTCCCTAAATTAAAATGGGGTTCACAAAATTTATCAGCATTTACAACATCAATCATATTAAAGATATGTTGAACAAAGAGTAGCTGCAACAATACAAGGCCTACAAACTTACAGGTCACTAAAATGTCGTGCACATAATTTACATATTTTTTCTTAAATTAGATGTATTTATTGCAGAGAAGGAGAGTGAAAGTAATATCAGAAATACGGTAAAATTAATGATTGTAAAGTATTAGTTAAAAAATATATTTGGGTATTTATGAATCAATAATCAAAGAAACTGAGTACAAATGGAAAACACTTAATTAAATCAAGTGAATACCCTATTTTAAAATTAATAAAAATAAATTTTATAAATACAAAGTATTACAAATTTTACTAATTTTTGTAAAAAGTTTTAAAGTTTTCACAAGTGCATGCAAAACAATGGAAATAATCTAAAATAAATTTAATTTTCAGTCAATATCAAGGATAATTTTAACCAACAAAAAACTCTTGTGCTTTATGAAAATTGCATACAGTGTTCAATAAACAATTTTATTTGCAGTTGATAGGACAAATCTGATATTGCTTCAAGAAATTAACAATTTCTACTAAAATACATAAATAACTAAGAAGCTTTAAACATTTTCAAAATATATTCTGCTTCCATGTTTTACAATACACTATATTAGTTATATCTCCTTCAGATATTTTTTCTGAAAGACAAGGTACAAAAGTCAATATTTTTAAATAATACTTTAGATATGTAACTTTATATTACTTACATAAAAATCTCACATTTTATAAAAATCCCCCAGTATCTGTACATACTTTGAATAAGAGGATACAACAACACCTCATTTCATAGTTAACAATACTGCCATGAAAATTATATTTATATTTTAATGCTCCTTGTTTAATGAATATTTTGTTTCTGAGTGTATTTCTTTTTGGCAGCTTCAATTAATTTAGCCCGTCTCTCTTGATAGGATGCCATGCGTTCTTTAGGCGTCTTACCAAAGCTTTTAGCAGCAGTATTCATAGATAACTATTCAAATATCAAATTCATATTACAAATTGAAATAACTATGCAATATAAAAAGTCAATAATGTATTACTTTAAAAGCTATTAAGTTACCACATACTGATAGGTCAGATGATTGTTGAACAGTTTGACTTGATGGTGGCAAATCAACAGAGTATGTGCCTGATCTTGTGGTAGAAATACTTGGAGAAGCTAATAGAAATACCAAATAGAAAATATATATTTACAAATGCAATAATACTTGCAGATAATTAGTAAAATTTAAAGTATTAAAAAATTCAAATTGAGCATTAAAACTTGCATTTTTAAAATTAAAAAGACACATAAAATAAAATTATAATACCTCCAATTGAGAAAAAAAATTTTGCCATCATAAATTTAAATCAAATATATATTTAAAAAAAAATCTTGATTTTTAACAGAAATTATTCAAAAACAAAGAATAACATACCACTATTCTTGGAAGTTTTCAAACGTTTTATTAACTCAGCTTTGTCAACTGATGTATAAACTGTAGGAGAAATATTCAGAATTTTAGCCATTACTTCTTGAACTCTTTTACTATAATCTTCAGCATTTTCCTCAGGTAATTTGGCAATGCTTGGTAGAACTCTAAAAAGGCATGAATACTTCTGTAGCAAAAAAATATGTATACAACAAACATCAGTTTTAAGCTTTGAGCCTATTCCAAGTTAATTTGAAAAAATTCCTTATAACAAGCATTTAAAGTTATCTTTGGTAGCAATTATAAGTAAAATTTACAGAATTTCAAAACTATTCCAAAGCAAAGTGTACATAAAAAGAAGTTAAATAATTGATATTTAAATAAAATCATTATTAATATCTACACTATAAATAGCAATATTAAGCAAACAAAATGCATCATATAAAATTCATTTTATTGAAAAAGAAATCTATAATAACTTTTAAAAGATAATAAAAGACTATTTAGCAAATTTATTTAAGGATTATAAATCATAAATGTTGAAAAAACATCATAAATATGGAAAAACAGTTTAAATTCTTTACTTACATAATTTGCAACTAAAAGAGACAGCTTATTTTTAAAATATGGTGGAAGGTACACATTCTTAAATATGATACAAGAATCTATATAACAACATAGTAATGAAATTAATTTGACTACTCTAATGGCATTGAACAGTTGCAAGCTTTATTTATTTCAATAAGATAAGCATTTTTACTTATATAAGAACTTGAAACACCAAAACTATTCAGAAATATAAGTAGTGCAAAATATACAGAGAATCCTATTAAAAATGTTGTTACTCCAATTTAAATTTTTAAATGCTGAATAATTATAGTAATGAGGCTATGTGATGTTCTAACACCACTTGTAATGGTGCAACTTGTAACAAGTAATACTGCAAATAGTACACCTTTAGAACTTTATGTTAGAAAACTTCTTAGATCACATTGAAGTAAAATGATATAATTAATTTACAATCATATTGATAATAATAAATTAAGTCTAGATACAAAAGTCTCTAGCAGGCGAAGTCTCCACCTCTTCAAAGGAGAACATGAAACTTAATCCCTCAGTAGCTCAGTATACAATCTTGAAAATTTGATACACAAAAAGTAAATCGTTAAGTAGTACAGAATCTATAATTTAGCAAAAAAAAAAAAAAAGAATTGTAGTGTGCAATTTGTTCACATGAACATCAGTACTAAATACAAAATGAACAAAATATGCATTTTGTGATGCTTGTGACAACAGTCTTGAAAACTTTTACATCACAAAGTTCAAATGAAAGAAATTTTATTTTTCAGATGAAAAATGCTTATATCATGTCTCATATCAAGTGTAGTGCATGAAATTTATATTTAATGAAGCTACAAACGATTCAAACAAATTATAAAAAAGGATAAAATAGCTCCTTCTAGTTTCACAGTTTGGATGACTTTGAAATTGTGACCTCATTACATTTTAACATTTTTTGCCAAATTAATTTCATATTTTGTAGCTTATTTAAGCATTTATAAATTTACTCTATGGCTAAAATTGTTTTCAGCATGTATTTATACTATTTTGTTTTCAAATATGAAAAATCAATTACTTCTAATGTCATAATTATAACACTTATACTTAAGGAAATATTTATTTAATAATTTAATATTTTAAAACAAAAAAATTGTAATGGATGATAAAAGACAAAAAAAAAATGAATGCAAGGCCACTTTTATATCCAAATATTTCAATATCACACAGAAATTTATGCATTTGATTAAATCAGATTTGAGCTTTTCCCTTTCTACAGATTAAAAAGCTTAATATAAAATAAAAAAAACTCCAGTGAAATTAACCATTTTAGGCAAGTTTTTTACACACTAAAATGTATGCCAAATAAAGTTAAAGTTCCATACATTTATTTCTGTGAGACAACAAATATAATGTATAGAATTTTTCAGGCATAGCTTGATTGAAATTTCATTATTGATAAAATTTTAAATATTTATTTAAAAATGTGTATGCTTACCAATTAATATATCTTATAAAGTTAATAATATCTGAAGAAAAGACAGAAAAGTTTTGTTATTCCTATTGTTGGGTATTTCACTAAACAGTATAAAAATCCTACTTAGAACAATCCTCTGCACTTAAAGAATAAAAAAGGTAAGATAATTTCAAACTCTAAATTAATTTGAGTCCTGAGAAAAGGGATCAAGTATTTCTATTTGCCTATTATTATTTTACTACTCAAGAATCAATTTTGAAATTTTAACTGCAGTCATTAGTGGTGAAACTATGACAAACAGATACTATGGAATTTGCATTTCCAAATTTCTAATAAAATTGCGACATATACAGCATCTCATTTTGGAATAAATCTTTAACAAAAAAGCAAACACTTAAATGAGATTACAATAAATTTTTAATTCAAAATCATTTCAATGAATTTGGAATACGAAAACTATGAAACTAACAAATCTAATATTTGAAATGGAAAAATAGGTTACACAAAACAGTCACTTAAAATGATAAACTGTAACTTAGTTGTGGATTACTATATACTATGACATTTCAGTAACCTAACCTAATAAGTTTTCTCTAAAATGTAATTCTTTTTGTACAGGTTGGTTGGTAGGGTTTTATAGCACAAGGTCCAAAAAGGATAAGCTGCACCAAAAATTAAATTTTAAAGATAGAGTTGTATTCTTTTTGTACAGAAATAGTAAATAAAAAAATTATTAAAAAACTTACTTAAGAGTGAAAGATGTACAAGGAAGAAAAAATGCCCATAAAATATCACCACAAACTGTGCTTCCAATAATAGACTTTTTGAAAGGAAAAATAATAAAAATTAATAATAGAAGTAGAGAAACAAAAAATTTTTAAGAATTTATATTGTAATATGAAAGAGTGAGTAAAACATAATATTCCATACATTTTACATTTTGAATTACTATTTATTACTATTATTGATTTAAAATAATTTTTTATAGAATAATTTCATCCTTACAATTGTATAGATTAATTAACTCAATATGTAAAATTTTCAAACATTACTTTTAACATTTTACCAATTAACTTTAATTGATATTACATATAATAGATCTAAATATAAATAAAGATATGCATATTATTATACTTACATATTAGATATAACTATTTTGTAAAATATTTTAATTTTATCTCCACATTTAATAAAACAAATATCAGTCACAATTTGAGTAAATGTTACAGGTTTAAAATTTTAATATTGAAATGCTGAAAATTACATCTGTGTTTTGTTTAGAACATCAAACTTAATAGCTTTAAGATATCAATTCTAGCAAAAAAATATTTGACCATTCTGTTCATTAAAATATTCGAGATCATAATAATCAAAAATGTTTTAATATTAATTTTCTGTGAATGGTTTACTGTTATTACATTACTGGCATAATATTAAAAATAAAAATTAACAAATAAATTTTACTATTTTCATTACAATCTTAATTCATAAATTAAAATGTCAAAATATAGCAATATACGGGATAAACGTTTTTGAATATTATATAACTAAATGCACAATGTACAGTCAGAAAAATAAACTGTAGCTCATTTTACAAATGATCAATTCAAACAGAATATATACTTGTATTTTGTAAACAAAAAACATTTTAAATTTTACAATAATAAAAGCTAAACCGACAACAAACATAAGAGCAGTTATATTCAATGACAAAATCAGAATCTACCATTTTAGATAAAATCAAGCTACTTAAGAAATTACATTTACCCAAATTTGATTCACTTTTAAAAATTATTCTTCAAAAAATGTTCATAGAACAATACATGTCTATACTTTTAGTCATGTTTATTAACCAATATAATTAAAGATTAAGGTTTCTGAATAGCAAGCAAATTTATTAAATTATGCTGAAATATTAAAAATATTTGAAATATCCTGTTCTTAGCTTACTGAAACATAAAATAGTTAATACATTAGTAACACACAGAAAGTTTACTTCTCCATTAAAAATCACAAACCTAAACTTACTTTTCAAAATTAAAAAAAATATTTAATTAATGCAAATATTTTCATTCAAATAAATGTATTTTTTAAGCATTTTTCAATGTGTTACTACTTTTAATATTTTTTCTCAAATTATATTTCTTATTATTAACCAATATACACTAAAAACACAACAAATTTTATTTGAAAAATTTTTATATTAATTGTATCTATTATCTGTCATACAATAACAATAGAAATGAATATCAGAGTGTAAAATGGGTATAAATGGCAATATTTTATACAAATATAATATAAAAAAATTTTTTATATCCTTTTACTATATAAAAACTGTTTTAATTAATGAAGTACAAACTATAGTTAAAAGCAGTAGGTAATAAGATTATACATGTTCATTCCACAAACAAAACAAAAATAAGAACAGTTAATAATCATAATACCAACTAAGCAAAAAATTATGCAATAATCCTAATTTTTCTTAATATAACTTACATGACATCACATTAATTAGTTTTGAACAACATGCATTATATCTGACATATAAAACATATAATTTGTTAAATATTATTCATAATTAAAAATATGAAAAGGGAAATATACACAGGAAAATCTTTAACCTAAATTAACTTTATTTTCATGTCAGTAGTATAAAAATCATATTTAGAAAATAAAAGCTAATGCTTTGGAATACTTTGTTAAAAATATACAATTATACCAATTTTCATAAAAAGAAATTTAAAAAGCCTCATTACAATCTTCAATAGATTCATTGTTACAAATTTTTAACACAAAATGAGCTAAATAGTAAGCTTTAAATATTATCATTTTAAGGTAATATGATTAACATAACCTTAGAAAATCTGAGTCTATTTTAATAGACTTAAGTTTTACAAATCAAATATTTTATTTCAGATTAACAAGCATAGTCAAATTATTTTTAAATAGCATTCATATTAAATAGGATGTGCACTTTTTTATTGTTTTGCAGGTTTTCATAAATTTGTAATTTAAAATAAAAAATATATATATAAATAAAATCAATACAAATACTTTAAATTAAAAACAGCATATAAATTTATACAAGTAATTCACATTTTCTACCATTACTTAATACTAACTTCAACTACTCAATCAATTTAAAAATTACTTTTATCATTCTTTATTTATTATTAAATCAAAATTTATGAAAATTTGCAAGTTTGAAAATTAAATATATAGATTCAGTGTTTTATGTGTGATATAATAAACGCAAAATCATCTTTTTAAGGAAATGAAGATTTTAAAATAATGGTTATAAAAATGATAAATACATTTTTATAACTTATAATATCAAAAAGCACATGTGTTATGCTATAAATAAAAATAAACTATCAAGCAGTTTTTCAGTTAAAATCTGACAGAAGAATTCCAATAATTTTAGTCAAAAATAAATGCATGCAAAATTTATTCACTTATTTCCATTAATGTAAGTAAAATAATCTATTTCTAAACATTTAAAATTTATAATATCATTTTGTGGGATATTTCAAAATATTTTATTAAAATATAATTTTTTATTGAAGACAGTTTATATTTATCAGAAAAACATTGAAACATAAATCGAATATCATGTTTTTAAAAAAGTATGAATGCCAAATAAGTACCTACAATAAGGGAAATATAAATCATTTTCCAAACAAGTTCATAACATTTAAAAGAAATTTAGTAGAAAATTTAACTATTAAAACAAAATGTTAAAGCGTAACAAGAATTTATATTTTAAATAAAAGCTATTAATTTTAGAAGAAAAGAAAATTAATTTTTAAAAAATCTACCACACTTTTCAGAATTTTTAAGAAAGAAACTTTATTTATGTTTGCTTGAATTTATTTATCATTCTAGACTCACTTGTTTGTATACAAGGTATAATTAGTGAGGGAACTACAATTGTATTTAAAAAAAGAAATTTCATTTTAATTTGATTTTTTTAATTTTTTGAATTCATGAGACAATTCCTCTTTAATTATTAACTATAATTCTGATCTTACATTCACTATATGAAATATTATTTAATGTGTTTACAATGCTTATTATCACAATAGTTTTAAAACCTTAATTAGTCATTAAAGCTAACTGGAAAATGAAATAAAGATTAATAACTATAAATGTTAATCTTTAATAATTTGTGGTAATCACATGAAAAAATCCAAATTTAAGTTTCATTTAATCCAACATGTATGATATAAACTTTAAGAACAACAAAAAACTGCATAATTTTATAGCATCTTAGCACATTTAATTGTTTTTTTTCCCCCAAATTATTTAGGGAAAAAATTCGAACTAGTTGATTTATTTGATTTTTTGAGAATTATACTCAAAAAAATGAATTCCGCTTTCATGCATTTTCCTCAGTTCTTTCCTTTTCAAATTAAAATAATTATAAATGTTATAGACAAAAATAATAATGTACCTGCCTAATAATCATCTCTGATAACAAGTTCTACACACACATAAGAGGTAAAAACTATACATTTAGAAATAACATCTACAAAAAATCATAATTATAAATATATATATGGCTTGTGTATCAATCTAGTCATTTTTTTGTGCAAAACAGGAAACCAGAATATGCTTCAATGTGGAATCTGAATGTAAATGTAAATATCTTGAAGTAGAACAAGAAAATATCACAGGGAACAAGCCCATATACAACAGAATCCACACGAATGCATTAATGAACCTTTTTAGTTTCACAAATGCAGCAGCTTCCTTGTTGTAAGTGCCTGGAAAAATTTTTTCTCATTTAAAAATACACACATCAAGAAATAATACCATTGAACCTAACTTTACAACAATAAAATCTAAATAACACATTGTTATGTACACATAACTAAACCTTAAACACACATTCATATTTTTGTATATATATACTTTGACACCAGGTAGTGGACAGCCTAGCAATCTATAGCTATTGTTAGGCATTTTTAATATTCAACACATACAATACTTTACACACGTAAATTAACTTTCCAACGCATTTTAATATCCAATGTGTAAATTACAGGATGGGTACAATGTGTAATGAGTAATTACAATGTGTAAATTACAGGGTTAATATTAAAAAGACTGCATTTTAAATAGACACCATATAATTTGACACGACATAATGGACAGCTTAATGACCTAAAGTTGTAGTAAGGAACCTTTAATATCCAGTAGGTAAATTACTTTCTAGGACTTTTCATGGAAACTGATCTGTATTCATGTGTCACAAGGGAAGAAATCCAGAAAACTTATTAGCACCTATCCTGACATGTGTGCATGCAGAACATGTATCAAGAGTCACTGGAACCAAACCTGGGAGCTTCCTCTCTGAAGAGTGCTATCCTACCACTGAACCATTGTGTACAAGCATATTATATATATAATATAAAGTAGTAAATACAATATAGAAAATAAAAAGTAAATAGAATCAATGAAATACAATATCAACCAACAAACACTATAGACAATCAAACTAGTGCAAAAGCAGCTATTGAGAGAAATGCCTATATAAATAAAATAAGATGTAATTTGAACAGCAATAAAAATCAATGAAGAAACTAAAAATCCCTCAAATAAGACAAAATCAGGAAAATCTATGTAATACAAATAGTGGAAAGGCATAGGAATCACATCCCCAATAGGAGGGTGATGGTCAAGTATGCATAGAGAAGACTCTTTTCTGACAAGCACGAAAGACAAAAGTTGAAAGATTGAAGTAATCCATAGTTTTTGTAACTACAGAAGAGACACCCAAGCATTGAAGTTCTTACAAGAATCCCAAAAATACCTACTTTCACTTTAATTATAATTTTACTTTTAATCTACATTAAAAATTATAAACTACTTTAACTTCTTAATTTAACTCATAACTGTTCTTATTACTTATGGCAACCATATTCTTTTGCATTTGATATATATTTTTCATTGTATTACTTTGCCCATTTTTCAATATTTCTTTGTTTATTTTTCAATGTATTACTTTGATTCCATTTACTTCAATTTGATATAGTTGCATTTTCTTTTTATACACTCTTCAGGAGAATACCATGAAAAATTTTATAAGGGACTTCTAAGTTTACTGGGAATTATATTAAATTTTTCCTGAAGATGTCATATTCACAAGTAAAATATTTTTCTCCGCATCATTTTTAACAAAATAAATCGGTAATTATGAAAACATATTTTTTAAATATATTTTTAAATGATGATAAACATTTGTGATAACTAATATGAATACTTTTTGCTGCAATTAGGCTGAAAATTTATGAATTCAAGAGTACCAAATGAGCCAATATTTACAAGAAGCGATTTAATTAGAATATTTAAAAATTTTTACATTAAACTTAATTACTATATAAAATAATAAATATTTTGTTTTACAATATTATTAATATAATATTATACAATGTAAGTCTTAAAATTTGTTTACATGTTTTTTTACTGATTTATTAAGTACTTAAAAAGATATATAAAATAATTTCCATAAAAATAAGAATGCTTAACAAATAATAAAAAATGGAAACAAAATAAATACAATTATTACTGACATAAAGTTTCAAAATAAAATATATTTTTCTAACTATTATGATTACGAGTACCTATTTTAGATTTTAAAATACATTCTATATTTTTCACTAATGCTAGGTGGTGACCATTTTGGTTTTATTCACTGAAATATAGATGATATTTGTCTGATACAAACTGTAAACTAAGTAGACGTTTTCTAATTATTGTACTGCTGACACCTTCAATGTTATTAATGACACTTGGTCATAACTAGTTAATTTTTTCAAATTTTCTAACATTAAGTTTTTCGCAGAAAATCTGCATTCCACACAGGTTTGCCCATAAGAAGGAATTGTGAAAGCTTATTAACTATTTTTCATTAGCGACAGTCATTTTATTTAATAGTAAATTAAAAATAAAATATACCTATATAGGAACAAAAATTGTACAGGTGGTTCTAATGATTTTAACTCTAAGAAGCAACAAGTGTTTTTTAATGTATAATTTTAGATGCATTAGACAATGATAAAAAGAAACTGTTGCTTACTTAAAAAACTTGATTCATTACTTATAAATAAGAAATATTTCCAGTCATAAATTATTACAATGGACAATTTTTAATTACTATAATGTCATATTAAAATTAATTTACAGTAAAAATTTTAAAAATTCTGTTTCTTGCTGTTTTTTCAAAAGTTGCTTTTTCATCCTGTTTATTTAAAAAAGACGTCAAAAACTATTTTATTCTTTTTAAACAATTTCACAGCATACTTTAAAATACAAAATGAAAAGTCAGAAAATTGACATTTTTCCCCAGCAAAACTAAATTTTTTAGAATAAAAATTTCCAGCATTCAACTTAAAATTCCATTTTTCAAGGCCTTGGAAAAAATAATCAATTTACAGGAAAAACAAGGAGCTGTATCAACATCAATATATTCCCGAAATGATTTTTGACATGGAATAGCTCTTGTTAAGATAACTAAAAAAAATTAAGACCCTGATAAATTATGGGTTTACATTTTAAAAAAATTTCTCAAGATAATTAAAAAATTACTCAGTAAAAGTGTAAAATTTTATTTACTTTTTTAATTTCTTTGCTCAATAACTTAACTCAATTGTTAAGATTTAAAGAGTTAAGAATTAATTTGGTTGTAGAAGGTATAATTAATAATACTTAATTAAACATATTATATAAATAATTCTAATGCTATATTTAAGTAAAATTTTATCAAAATCAGTAAAAAATAATTTTTTAATAAATGAAATAAACTAAATGTAAAGAAAAATTGGCTAATTATATAAATATCATTAAAGAGACTTTTAATTACTCTATTTGAAGAAAAAAACTTAAGTAAAAAGAAAGGTTTACTTTTTACTAAATCTAATGAATTAAATAATAGAACTTTTTCAGTAATTTACACTGAAAATATATTTATTTATAAACTATACACCTATTTAAAATAGACTTCTTTTTCATTATAAGCTTAAGATCCATGACAGAACAAAATGCTTAAATAAGCTAAGTGAATGAAGTAAAATCTAATATAGTGACATGAATTCCTTACAATAATTTATCTTTTTAAAGCAATCAAAATGAAATATGTTAAATTTTGAGTCAGTGTAAATTTGAATAGCAAAACGCCTTTACATTTGCTATAAAAATAATGGATTATAAAATATTCTCAACACAATTCACATTACTCTTTTATGCTCAAGAAAAATTATAAAATCTAAGTGACTGAGCAGGTTTAACTATTTAATTTTGTTCAAAAATTAGAGATTGATAATAAGCAAATCTGAACAAAACTACTATGAAAATTATCAAAAATGTCTACTGCATGGTTCAAAAGGGTTGAAAACTATTGATTTAAAGATAATCATACCAAATTTAGCTTTTATTTATTTTTTAATCTTAATTGAATAAAAACCCTTGTTAGAAAATTTAAAGGAATTACTCTTTGAAATGCGTCACATTAGATTATAATTTTAAGTAATTAACGAGAAATGCAAATAAAACAATGTTTTAACTACCAAAGACAAAATATATAAATAAATATTATAATTCACATAAAGAAAGATGACGATATTTTTGTTTCTTTAATCATAATTACTGTTCGATTGTATATTTTCTAATATGTTATCTTATTCAAATATGATATAAAAAAAATTTAGAAAACAGAAATAATAAAATTCTAAAAATAAAAACATCATAAAGACAAAAATAAATGTTTCATACTGTTTGACATTCTTGTTAATTAGTTGTCAAATTTTATAAGCAAATAGGCAGTTTGATAGAAAGTTAAGCCCAAACCATGTGGTTAACCCTTCTTTGCATGATTTTTTCTTTATTGGTGAAATAAATCAAGTTGATATAATTCATGTTCAAAATTAAAGGAAAAATGGTTAAAAAAATCTTAGTATATATTTATAGTATAAATTTAGCAAAAAACAATATGCTAAAAATTTCCATCATCATCCGAAGTTAGATCATTAGCTTAGTACTAAATAGAAATAAAAGAGGAAAATAACAGAAACACGTGTTACAAACCTTTTTTCCACTCATTTTCAATTTTTTAGCAATAGAAACTCTAATATAATAAAACAAAATTATAAACGAAATCATACGTTTATTGCAACTACAACAAACAGCAGAATGAGACAACTTTAAGCTCGTTTCACTGATAATGACACTTGTTTATTTTTGACAGCTATGTTTCTTTTTATGCAATGGACATTAAAAAGGTATCCAAACACGATCAACTTAAAGTGAACTTGTTCTTTTATATAATTTTTGGGCATTATAGGTTATGATGGAAATTTCCACCATTATGCAAAGAAGGGTTAAAGCAAACTCAGGGTTGTCATTTGCAGAAGAATTTTCATGTTTTCTGCTTAGTTCAAGAACAAAAGTTATGATTTCATTATTTATTACATTTATTTCTTTTTGAATTTGGAATACAAAATATCAGTGTTTCATAAATAAATAAAAAAAGAAAGAAAAAGTGAGAATTTTGAATAAGAATTAAAATTAACTTGAAAAATAACAACTAGATCTTTTCTTTAAGTGGCAAATATGCAATAAAAATACAATTCATGAAAATTTGAGGTTCTTTAACTTTAATTGCCTTAATAACACTTTTGATTTATTATCATCATTAATTAACAGAAAATACATATATTAAATTTGGATCAATTATATTAAATTTAATTAATAAATCAATTTGATAGCAACGGAAATCTTATTAATATTTTTTCTGGACAAATTAATAAAATGTAAGTGCTTAAAAATACACACTACAACAGCAGAAAAAAATAACAAAGCTAATTTACATACGTATTGTTAAATATTATGTAAATTTATGATATATGTTATCTTGTCTGATTCCCATGATTATTGAAGCAATAGCATTGATGAAGAGCTGTAAATTGCACTAAGTCTTTGAATATAGATGTTTAATAAATGATTAGCTATTGCAGAACACAAAAGTGGTATTGAAGTGAATCTCAGCCAATTGCGGAATTAAGAGAAATGAACTCGCGGATAATTTGGCTAAGAAAAGATCTGCAATTATTTAAATATCAAAGAAACTAGTTTTATTTAATGCAATACAGCTATACAATAAAATCAAAATTAAGGGATGTTTCTTGGAGAAGCTTGAAATTAGAAATAATGATAAATTGTGGTTTGCAAACCACAATTTTATATCAGTGTAGTCAGTGACTATGCAGAGACTCTTATCTAGCCATGACTGCCTGTCCAAACATCTGCATCAGTTGAAAATTCTCCAGAATCTTAATTAATCTTTTTATATGTGGTTCACACCAAGAAATGAACATTCAACATTTGCAGACATGCAGAGATCTCACTAGTCGATGCCTCTGTGACTGATGATGGGAACTGAACGAGCATTTGCACAGATGATTCACTTCTTTGTTCTTAGTTTTTTTGCTTGTGTTCCCTATTTTTGTATTTTTATCTTTTTACTTGATACTAACCATTGAAAATAAAAAAAAAAATTTATATGAATCCAAAATTAAATTAATGATCTAAATTTTCAAGACCTGTTTCAAAAAATATTACTAAAGGTTTCTATTTTTCCAAGTTATTGGCAATGCACAAATTTTACATATAATACCACATTTGAACTATTTCCCAAAGAGTCTTGGTCCAAAAAGTCAAAAACAAAACAAATTTCTTCATCAAGATATTATACAGATGCAAATAAAATTCAATCAAAGAAAAAACAGGTTTTGTGAAATGTTACATTCAATTTTTAAATATTGTCTATAACTGTATGTATATTGTATACAAAAATACAAAATAGGATGCAATATATAAGATATAAAAGCATAGATTTTTCATACACTTGTCAAAAAAGAATTCCAATTTGAATTTCACACCAGTAATGAAGAAGTTGAAGGTTTGTACACAATTTGAAAATCATTGTTTACAATAAGTAACTAAAAAAGATTTTCAAATGGCATAAAAAACCTTAAACATTGTTGTCAAACTGCTAAGTTTCAAATTAAAATTGGTATTATTCAAATTGAAATTAAAATTTGAAAAAATAATAATAAATTTATTACAAAATGTAAATGCTTTATTGCTAAAGCCAGTTCCATAAATTTAGATGCATAAATTAGCACAATATCTTTGGAGAAAAGAAAGATTAGTCCCCAATTATAATCCAGAATAAATTAAATTTATTGTATAAGCATTCTGAATATTGATGTTAATTTAAATAGTATCAATTATATCTTATGCAAAAGAGCTTTCCCCCATTAATAACGATCTGCATAAAAAATGATTTTGTGGTCAAATTACAGAAAAATCTCTCTTAAATTACAATAATAAGCTCAAGAACCTGCGCCAAAGTTTAAAACTTCGTATCAGAAAAATTAATGGAATATCATTCTTTAGTTCAAGAAATGTTATTCCTGGTAAGAAAAAAAAAATAACTTATGCAAGGCAAATTTTTCAAATTGTTCATTCATATAACATTTTTAAACAAGTTTGTAACAATTTGGCACAAGTTCAAAGCATCTAAATGTTAAAAATAAATCTCTAAATGAGAATGTATAAAGTTAACATTGAAATTTTTTTAACTAGAACTTTACTTCCTGCTTTTAGAAATACAGTTTGCACCTCATTTCAAAACATTTGAAATTATAAATTAAAAAATGTTTTCATTCATCATTTCATTTCCATGTAACAAATTTTGAAAATTTCATAGCAGTTTTCTATGAAATCTGAAATGCAGGCTACATGCTTTATTTGAAAATGTCAGTTAATGACATCAAATCATGATATTAGAATAACAAACATGTCAAGATAAAAAAAAAAAAAAAAAAACTAAACACATAAGAAGACTTTGATTGAAATACATTATTAACCGATTAAACTCATGGTTTACACACATTTATTTATTGATTGATTAAATGTTTTACTTTGCATTCATGTGTCATTCAAGATACTAGCTGAAAAATACAATTGTTTGCATAACCAGTATTATATTTTAAAAGAACTGAAGATAAGATAATAGCAATTATTCTCCAGTCTGGATCATTTCTTTTTCTTTTTGATCTTATAAATTAATCTGTTAACTTAGTGCACATGAAACAAGCATCTTTTATAATTTCAAAATTATTTAAATAAGCGGAAAATGATACTATAAGCTAATAACTATGAACACTGACAAGTCTAAAAATATAGTTAAAATAAAAGTTATAATTAAATTATTTTCAAATTATTTCTTACTGAAATTTGTTTGTATTTTTGATCAAGTACCTATATATGAAGTATTAAGGAAATAAAATATAGTATATAAAATATAGCAAGTAATAAAATATAGTTAAACCACAGAACATTCTTAATTTATATAAAACTTTATATTTTAATATTCGAAGATTTCACAGAAAATAAAAGTTGAACAATTCTTCATAATCACTATTTCTTACACAACTCATTTTATAAAAACATGGCCTCCATCAAGAATTATTATACCAAACCAATAGTAAGGTTATCACATCTCATTATAAAAAAAACTTAATAGTATCTCAGAAATTTTAAACACTTAAATTCATTGGAAAAGTTAATTCATCATTCCTTCCTATTCCCTTTTAAAAAGAACCTAAGTTTATAAATGGCAGTTTTGAGACATCAAAATAATTGTACATTATCATAAACTGCAGCAGTAATTAAGCTAAAAAGCAATGCTTCATGCTATTAGTATAATTTTAGAACAAAGTTACTCATCAAAAGTTAATTAGAATTGTGGCTAATTGAAACTAATTTTGCTTAACCTAAACTTATAATGCATTTTATCAATAAAATGACACAATTAATGTAAATGGGAGGCACTACAAATTAATTTTAATGACTTATACATAAAAAGTAGAATTTAAAAATACTATATTATGCTTAATCAGCATTTTAAGTATAAATGTTTTACATGGTACCTAATAGTCCTCTTATTTTTTTAACTTTAGAACATTAACAGAGATAATTATAAAGTAAGGTGTCATAATATCAGAATGTGACTGCGCTGCAAGAGGAGGGAACTTAAGCGTCCTCAGCAATAGAATTTGGAATTTATCCAACCTCAAAACTACACAAGATTTGAGGAAAGTTGAATAACAGCATTGATTAATATGAAAGCTTTCACAAAAAAATACACAAAAAAGAACATTTAAACATAATGTGCCTTTAAAAACATGTGATTCCCAGTATTACAAAATGGAAAATAAGAGGCAACTCGCTGTCACTAAGCATATTTACTGTTTGAGCTCAATATACTCTGCTTCATGTACAATGCACATCTGAACTCAGGGATGAATCTTACATTGCACAAGCTATAGGATAGTACAAGCATCTTTCTTATGGTATATAGATCCAGCAAAAATGTTGGGAAAACAGGATTATTTCCAAGCTTTTTTACAATCATTTTTGCACACACTTTTTTCAAGGTTACATTGATAGCTATAACTCAAAGAGAATTCTGAATTATTGCAAATAATCACGCCCAAGCAGGCAATAGACCGCAAACTGTAAAACAAAAAGACTGTTGATCATTCAGTGGTACCTTGATATATTATTAAAGGTATCTAATATATCTCCTAGAAATAATCCCACAGGGAGAAAATACAATGGGATAATGTTTCCAGTGAACATGGTAATTATTTAATAAAGGACAAGTTGCTAAAATACATTAATGAGATATTGTTGAACATTTGCTCAGGGATGACCTTGTGCTGCTATGTTAGAATGAGACATTCTGTAGCTGCCATAACAAACAATTGTGCTTACCTACCTCTCACAGCATACATCTGCCACTTTTTTGTCCTACCATATGTGAAGAATGTAGGCTACAACTGGAGCAAGTTATACATAGCTGAAGGCGAAATATCTCCTTTCTGATACAGAATACAATATAATTATGGTAAATTCACTCACAATCAAGTGCATATTAGATGGGTTCTTTTCTTCACATGTCTGTAAGCAAAAGGTCATTTGATCCAAACTCAATTGCTTTGTATTTAATAATTGACTTTCTTTTCAAATCTCATTTAGTTATCCCACAAGGATCAATAACTTCAGAGTTTTATTGATGGAACATTGTAAGCAATCTCAAAATGAAGCAAATACTTACTTTCCAATGCATTGAGATCTTTATTTATAGCTGGCTATGTCCTAAAGTTAGAAGTGATACAGAATTTTACAAGAAATTCTGCATCTTTTATGTTTTAATGTTGTAAATTTTAAGGATTAACATACAAATAAAACAAAAAAAAA
>JAPDSC010007783.1:1239717-1274997 GCA_026290005.1 Latrodectus geometricus | reverse complement strand
ATATATATATATATATATATATATATATATATATATATATATATATAAGAAATAATTTGAAAATAGATAAAAAAAAATAGATAATACATAAATCTGAAAATCAGTAACAAATTTGATAAAACCTTGCAAATAAAAATTAAAAAGGGAACAGGTGTCTTCTATGCACGAATATGGTCAGCAATGTAAATAAAACTTTATTCTAATATGCATGAAGGGCAAAGGTCTAAAAATCTTTGTCCAATTCCCTCAAAGATTGTTTAAGTAAAACAGAACATCAAAGGAAAAAGTATATCAAAGCCCATACATACTAAAAAACAGTAAAAAACATCAATGCAATATAATAAACATTACTTCAAAGCAATCTAAACAAATCCAAAGTAAAAAAGAATATCAAAAATGCTGAATATCAAAACTTTTATTTATTTGATTTGGTGTAGAGTAATCTTCAAAAGTAATTTGAAAAATTATACAAATTTTGAAAAAGAAGTTGTTAAAAAAATTCCTGAGGTAAAATTGAAGTTTAAGTAAATATTTACAGGATTCTTGTAAGAACTTCAATGCTTGGCTGGCGTTCTAGAGTAGTAAAAACTATACATTACTTCCCTCTTACAAGAGATTCTCTACTTCCCACATAATTTAGAATAAAATTATCGTATTTTCCTGTATATAATCCACAGCGGCGTATTGGCCACATGGCCTATTTTTCGAGTAAAAGGAAAAAAAGGCATCACATAATCTACTGCGGTGTATATTCCGTGGCAATTTTTTCTGGTGAATAGTCTAAAATATGTACTGATGATAGATAACATGGGAGGGAGTCACATAAAATAAAAAATGCACAGTATGATTAAAGATTTAAGTTGTATAGAAAAAAAAAGCATTTATTATGAAAAATATCAGTCCAGATCCACCTCATCGCAAAGTGGGATAAACTTGAGATGAAAGCACAGTATCGATCAAGAGGGATAATTTCAAGAAGATTCTTGTAAAACTTATCGATATTTAGCTTTTAATAACTCTTAAAACGATATTAGACATATTTAAAATGTATATATATTTGCTTTGTTAATATTTAGATGAAAAAATTGGATTATTTACAAACTGCGTATTTTATACATTTTTTATTTATACTGCACGTGTTATGTTTTTTAGTTCACATTAACACGTTTGTAGTCATTTTTTTATTATTTGTTTTGCTATAGCTTTTAATATAAAATCTGCTGGGTAACTTAAAAGTTTTCGCTTCCATACGACGATATATGAATTTGAATATTTTCGAAACGAAACAGTTACCGTCAAGGCAAATTGCAAAATGACGTTAGCGAATTTACAACTGTAATATCTTTACGGGCAATTGAATATGTTCTTGAACGTAATAGGACAAAGCCAGTTATAGCTTAAATAACTCAGGTGTGTCTTGGTACCACCTGTTATTTACTTTATGAAACATAAACAGTATTTCTTTCAAAACTTTATTGTAAGCTTTTCTGATAGAGAATGTTTTTCATCAGTTTATCCGCGGCAGCGTATAATATGAGCAACGAAATTCAGAACTTTTTTAAAACATAATCCGTGAATTATATACAGGAAAATATGGTAAGAGGAATATAATTTTTGAGATTGTAAACTAAACGTTTAATTTGATTTCTAATAAACTTATAATTGTTGCAAATATTGAAAATTCAGTTCAATTCATTGAAGATAACATTCTTGTAAACATTTAGATGTATTTGATTCCAGAATATTAATTAATTTATCTTAAGATTAAAGTGATTAGTTTTACCAAACATATATCAATGTAAGTAATAGCTTTCAATATTAATGAACAAATCTAGAAATTCAGTACTAATTTTAACTAAATCAGTTTTAATAAGTGAAAGTTCTTTGGAATCAATTAAATGAGAAAAATCATTAAATTCTAAATAATCAAAAATAATAAAATTGTGAATATAATGAAAAGCATATTAATAAGTAGAACTTTTTTGAAAGTAATATAAAAATAAATTGGTTAGTAGACTTCAAACATTAGAATCCAGTGGAATAACACAAATTTGAATGAAAATATTTTCATCATTAAAGGAAATTATCATAAATGCAAAATTTCACTAGATTATTCTAAAATTCAAAATTTAATAAATATATATATAGTCATGAAAATAAATATATAATACATCATTTAACTTATCTATAGGTATGCTAGTAAAAAGATTTTTAAAATCACAAAAAAATACTAAAAATATGATTGATTAATAAAAGAATTTACAAGGAAATTAATTATAAGAGAAAAAATTTTCTTTTGTAAATTTTATCTAAATAAAATTCAAAATTATTTTTAAAATCCTTTTTATCATGTAATTCATTGACTTTATGAGCATTCCTTTTAAATCCTTTAATTTTATAATTACAATTGAATATTTTCTTTGGCATTCTATTTTACTCAGCTACTCTTTGGTGGAACAGCATGAAGAGTTTTAAACCTTGTTCTTAGTGTTTATTAGAAAAGAGAAACATAAATGACCATAGTAAAAATGGGCTCCCTTTGCTTTTTATTCTTATTTTCGATTTGCAAGGTTTTGTCTTACTTGTTATTGCCTTTCAAATTTTTGTCTTACTTGTATTATCAATTTTCACTTTATTTCTTATATTTATATTCTTGGCACATCTACCTTTAGCTGCTTTAAGCTCATTTAGTTACCAGCCAATATACATTTATTGGCATTATATCTTATAACTTATTAGTTTATTAAATAATAAACTTTTTCATATTTAATATTGTATTTGTAGTCACTGCTTTACATTAGTTAATGTATATATATATATATATATATATATATATATATATATATATATATATATATATATATAAAGTAGGGTAAATACAATGTACAAGATAAAATACAAAAATTTAATATCATTAAAACAATAAAATATAATACCAAATATATATCCTTGGCAATGCAATTAATGAAAAAGCAATTTGAAGATAGAAGTACCAATATAAATAAGAGATAAGATACAATCTTAAAATCAATAAGACAAGCAAGACAAAATCTGAAAAATCAATAACCAGAATAAGATAAAACTTTGCACACAATACAAAGAATAGGAAAAAAGTATAAGAACCCTGTCTTCATCAGGAGGGAGATGCTTAGCTACATAGATTAAATCACCAATATATCTATCACCAAATATTAAATCCGATATATATAAAGCAAAATTAAAAATATTAAATGCACCAGATGTGTTTTGCCTTTAGATATGTTTATAATTTTTAATTTCCTAGAATTTCATGCAATTTATAGATACTTATCCTGAGGATTTAAAATTAAATAAATAATAATTTAAAATTAATTAAAATAAAATGAATTTTTTTTATAGTTATATTGAAGTAAAAAAACACAATACTGATATTTAAAATAAAAAAAATGAACTTTAAAGTAAATAAATAAATTTTTTGAAATTCTAATAATTTTATTAAAATATATAAAAATTTTTAATCAACTAAATAGAATATGTAATAACTTAAACCTTAGGTAACAAATTAAACAATTAAAAAATATTCCTTAGCATTGCTTATAAGAATGAAATATAAGGCATTGTTATTAACTACAAAAGAGTCATCCAAGACTTGAAAGTCATTTTAAGAAGCTTGAAGATGCTAAGTGTTTATGTGTAATTTAATTTGTGTATTTAATTTGCAAGTTTTCCGGATTTGCAATTAAAAATTTTAAAAAAAATTAGAAAATTAAAGAGCCTTTTTTAATTAAAAGAAATTTACAAAAAAATATTAAACATTGTTACTTTGTCAACAATTAACATTTTTTTTTTCTATATTTATATATGCAAATACTTATATAAATATGTACATATCACAAAATATAAAATATTTTATTTCAATAACTTTGCAGTAAAGTTAAGCAAATTCTGTCCTTATTACTTTGCAGCAATTTGTAAGTATGTATTTAATTATGAAACAATAGTTGAACCTTCATTTTTAGCAAAACAAAATTAACAATATGAGATGAGTTAAATATTTAATATTGTTATTGAAGGACAGCAAAATAACATTTTCTTGAGATATAAGTGAGAAATAATTTCAAGTTATCAATACCCAACAGCACGTATAAACTATGTCCATTAGTGCCCATTAGTATAAAGAAAATTCTGTTCCTGTCAATGATATTTTTAAATACTTCTATCATATAAAAAGAAAAACAAGTACTGTACAACTATTGATAATATACATCAAAGTAGAAATTTTCTATACAATCAATGTTTTATCCTGACAATAAATTACATAAGTAGCAATTCCAGTATTCTATATAACAAAATAAAACCTACTCACTGGCTGCACAGTATTATTTAATGCAAATATCCCAGGATGATATTTAAGAAGACCAACTTTACCATTTGTTGTTGTTCCTTCTGGAAAGCTCAATACATGCATTGACGAACCTAGAAAACAAAGCATGTTTTTTTATGTTTTTTGTATGTAAATATATTTTATAATAATAATTAAGAAACTAACTTTCAACATAAGACTTCAATGCTGAAATTTCCCCAATAGATATATTTTTGGAGTATTTCATATCATCTTTCCAGAACAGTAATGCTTCCATATTTTTAATTTGAAATTCTTGTGATACCTACAGTACAAAATAAGTTATTTGTTATCGGAAAATAAAAACAATAAGCATTTTATACATATCAGTACCAAATGTAAAGTAACTAATTTATGAATAAGATAATAGTGTCTAACATACAAATCAATATTTAAAATCAAACAAATATATATTAACATTAAAACAGAAGAGCACAATATCAGTATACATAAATTAAAGTATAAAAATATTAATCTATAGATTAAACGCTTTAAAATAAACTTTTATACTTAATTTCTTTAAATATAGATCTTTAATTGTAAGCTACAATTATAAATATCTATATTTACAAAAATTAAATACAATCATTCTTGGCCAAAGCAAATTTTAATAAGAAAAATACTAGGTTTTGCAATTTGCTCAAACACAACATATAAAAGTATACATACTTTTATTTACAAAAAATAACATAAAACTTTAAATTAACAAAACTTAAACTTCATTTAAATATTAGTTTGAATCTAAATGAAGGAAGAACATAGAAAATTTTAAATTTCATTCGTATCAAAGGACAAATTAGAACAAAAATTGCCCTTTGATATGTAAAACTTAAAACATTTAATAAAAATTATACATAGGAATCATTTTTTTTATTTAAAACTAAATTTACAATATTTTATGAAGGCAGTATTATGCAGTTTTTTAGGGATTGTTTACAACATGAAACCCTCTACTCACATTCTTTTTTCAAGATTTAGGATGTAATTTTGTTTGGTTTTGAGATGTATATTATAAAAATAAACAGTTCAAAAGCAGTTTCTTTTATTAATATAAATAAAAACATAAAATGTATACAGTACGTTTTTTACAGAACAATGAATGATTAAAAAGACAAAATTTATAATTTTATGTTCTGTAATTTTTAACATTTAACAGTTGATCTTGTATAATTTTTCATTATTATATTGAGTCATACTTTAAATTGACTGATATAACCATAAATAAATAAATTTCATGTGTAAAGCATAACTTGAATAAAATTTGAAATTTTTTTTTTAAAGTCTAATTGTTGTAACAAGATATGTAACAGCAATAAATAGCTTTTTATTACTGTATAAAATATGAAGAAATCAGTAAATCAATGGTAAGTTTTTTAAATATGATACTTTATATTCTTTTAGGTTATAAAATTTCAATACATGATTCATTCTGTAATTATATATAAAAGTTAATAAAGGTTATTTTTAAGGCAAAGAGTTAAAATGATAAAGGTAAATAAATCTGCAGTAATTTATACATTAATTATTTGCAATGAATATTTAAATATATGCAAGGAATATTCACAAAAATATTCAACTATGAATCGCTGTCATTTTCCCTATATAAATATTTAAGCTATTAATATTTTAACATTTAATGTTGAGCAATATTTTCTTTACTTTATTATAATATGTTGTTAAAGTAAAAATATTTGCTCTGGGAAGAAAAATTTAAAATATAAATACTGATTTCTTATTCTATTTTTTCACTTTTACTTATCATATAATTTTAAACACAGATTTTCAGGATAGTTTGAAATTCATATAGTCAAAGTTTTATATAAAGTTTCACTTTAATTAATTTTATTATCCATAATATACACTTGCATCAATATTAATTGATACATGTACAAATATAAAATATAATAAAACATATAATCACAAATAGGTTCTTCTGTTACATGAGTGTTAGAGATAAATTAAGAAAACTTTTGGAAACATGGATTGTAAACCTATTTTTTTTACAATTAATGATTTTACAATTACACCTAAGTCTGTTTTTACACGGTAGATTGGTTCCAGAAGAAGCCGTGTAAAAAAAAAACGTGTAAAAAAAGACATTGATCTTATACAAAAATGGGTGATTTGTTCCTAATCTCTAAAACCTATTAAAATTAGTGAAAAACAAGAATTTTTAAGAACAAGAATTCATGTTTATTTTATTAAATCAAATATATAATGCTTATTTTCACAAGCATAGTAATTAATGATAAAAAAGATATGCACTCTAATCTTAAAAGTAATATATATTAAATGTATGGCAAGTTCAGGAACTAAAAAACTATGTTGTGAACGAAAAGAATAGGTTATTCAATTTTTAAGGTAAAAAATAAAATAAAATAGAATAAGTGATAATCATAAATACAACAACATAAATTTAATTGCTGTCGTCATCAGTTATTCGTAAATAACTGAATAAATACAAAATATTTTTTGGCTTACCTTTTATCTTAATGCGTTAAAATTAAATTTAATGGAAAATCAAATTTGCCTGCAAAAAATTTCTTTACCAAACACGTCTTATTGCATTGACAGTTCACAAAATATTAACACGTTTCAATTGCTCTGACCAGTAAATTTTATTGTATGCACATAAAGGGAATTCCCCTACTTGTTTGTACGCGCTAAAGGGGAATTCACTTAAATCTTTAAGCTAGTGTTTGCAAACTATCGATACTATCGATGGTTTCAGACTTTTTTCTTTCATAAATACTTTTTTGTGATATGAACATACTTCGCAAAAATTAAATTTGACAAAAAAAATTTAAGTACATAAAATTTCAAATCGTGCTAAATGGAATAAAATCGTGTAAAAAAATTAAAAATATTCAATTTTCAAACCGTGTTATATCAAAACCGTGTAAAAACAGACTTAGGTGTAGTGAGTAAAAAGAATCAGGCAATCCTCTTATTTTAGGATTTTTTCTGTGGAATAAAGTTGACAATTGACTTAAATATTACATGTAATAATGACTATTTTTAGAGATATTAAATTTGTCCACATGATTCCATTCTAATAGCATTTCATGAATTTAAAAGATGAATAAAAACAATTTCTGTTGAAACCAGAATATCTGAAAAGCAGAGATGACAAAAATGTAAAGTATAATTAATACAACAAACTTTTATTATTTAATTATTATTAATTATTAACTTTATTATTTAATAAAAAAATATAGTTTATTTCTTATTTACTTTCACAAACTTTTCAAAACTATTTGAACATTACATACAAAAATTCTAGACTCTAAATTCTTTATTCAATAAGCTAACATTGTAATACACATTTAATACTAATTTTCACTTTTCTGAAGCTGAATAGTAACAAAGGTTAACTTTAAATTTAATGTTAATTTATCAGTTCCTTCAAATTCTTTGTATAATGTTAGGTTGGGAGAAAAAGAAATCCATTATTTTTTTGGTTGATGACTGTAGAGATCCATATTTCATAAAGTATCAATCGAACAATTTCAGATCTATACTGGTTGGAAAGTTGACATTTCTCACTAAAAATTATTTTGGTTTTTTATTTGTTTTATTTAGTTGTTAATTACAGGATGTTGAAACTGGAAGTCAGCAAAGAGAAAGTTTGGCACATTTTACAGTTTTTCTTTGATAAAGGAAAATGTGCAAGCCAGACAACTGGAACTGGAAATGGCGTTAATGGTCCTGATACTCTAATAAATAATTACATGCAATTTAGTTTTGTTGATTATGCATAAGTATTTTTGATGTTAAAGATGCACTCCACACAGGTAAGCCCATCACTAAAAAATGTTGATAAGATTAAAAAAATGGTTTATATATGTTAACAATGTATTCTAAGTCTTGGCATCACCCATGAGCTAAAGATTGTGAAAATGCTATAAACTGCTTCATAGTCAAAGTAAATCCAAAATATATTAAATTAAATATTGAAATTGACATGAAAATAATGGATTACTTTTTCCCCAACATAACATATCACATTTTTAAGGTCCTCACAATCTCATTTAACAATTCTGATTCTTCCATCTATAATATATAGTTTTTGTTCATTTAGATATAACTTCCCATTTTTGCCGCAGCAGAAATTAAGTAGATTTTGGCAAATTATTACATCTGCAGTTTCAAATTATGAAACACTTCTCAATTTTAAATTTTTAATCATAAAATTTCTGTTATCAGAAAACAAGAGTTCAACAGAATGTTGACTATGAATGAGTAGCAAATCTAAATTAATTTTACAAGTGACAATCATTTTGTCTATTTGACAGTAAATTAAAAATTGAAATATTATGTTCTGTTTAAAAGATCAGAATAGACTTTAATACAATTTCAAAAGAGTACATTTTGATGGTTTTACAATTTAAAATTTACATCATTCTGATTCTCATCTATAAAGCAACATTTTTTAAACAGGATTTATTAACTATGATAAAAGAAATTTCTGAAGTTTGTTGTTCAAGGACCTAAATAGAAAATATTTCATACTAGAGAACATGGCAAGGAATAATTTTCTATTGATTTTTTTGACATTTATATCAAAAAATTTTTAATTTGTATCAAAATAAATTCCACTTTCAACACTATAATTTTTTTAAAAAAAGCTTATAATTTTTGCATTCTTATGAATGCATGAAACATATTGAAACTTTTATTTTGAAAAAAAAATAATTGTGCTACTTTTTTTACTAATAAGTAAATGCAAAAGTAAACACAAAGAAAAATTGATTAAGACATAAGAAATAAGATTTGACATAAGAAAAACATAATACTTAAATTTTTACAAAAGAAAAACATAAGCATTCATTTCAGGCAATAAATTACAATGAGAGGTGAGAAAAACTGAGATACATACTCTAAGCAATTTAATATAAAAATACAATGCATAGAAACACAAGAAAAGCTTTCCTTAATACTAATTACAAGGAATATTTCATCTTTTGGTGTTTCATGCTTCTGTGCTTGACCATTTTTTTATTTTGGGGATTTTCTAAAACATAAAAAGAATAAAACGGTTTAAATGTTGTTTTCTTGTTAGCAATTCATTAATAGTTTAAGAAATATTCCAAGCAAGGAATTAAATACTACAACATACAATAAATACATTATTCTTGATTAAATAACATTTCTGTCCTCATAAAAACAATAATAAATACATACTTATCTCACACTTTTTTTAGCCCACTGAGACAATATTGAAATCTCCGCCATTTCACAATAATGGCTGACACAAGCATTTCGCAGATATTGACGTCATACTGTCACGTGATTTGAAGAATAAACAGTGAAAATCTATTTTTTGCTTAAAAATAGTTTTCAAGAGTTAAAAAATATGAAGTTAAATGTAAAATTTATTAATATCACAGAAAAAACTGTTTTTATAAGAAAATAGTTTTTTTCAATAAAATTAAAAATAATAAAAACTATTTGTCATAATTTTCCTGGCCAACAACTTTTGGGCCATCAATGGTCAGAATGTGTTGGCCCACTATTTATCACCTAGCTCCGGCCCGGTTTCTTTTGGTTAGCATTCACCCGAAGCCATTGGCGAGAGACCGGCCATTGAACAACTATGAAAGGCTTGCCATGGCCATCAGAAAATCTGCTTGGACAACAGCGGCATAGCATTCATTCGAAAGTTTGTGTTTGCTGGGTTTTTTGTCTAGTTTAACTAAAAACTTAAATTTATAAAAAATCATAAAATTGATAGCATTTTTTATTAAAAGATCAGTGTCAAAAGAAATAAAAATTCTAAAAGAATTATTCATTATTTTTTGGGAATCAACTTAAAATTACTGAAGTTTCTAGTGCCCTGGAAAAATAATCCATTTCCAGAAGTTTTCAGGAGTCATATAATTCTGCTATTTGGTAAATGGGCTGGCTGGTTGGTTGGGTTTTATAGCACTAGGTAATAATGGACATGCTGCACCAAGATTAAAATCTTTATTTTGTATTAATTTTTTTTTAACCCAAACATTAAACTTTTTTTAAAAAACAAAAATTTTTATATATAATATTATTAAAATCAAACTGTATATAAAAGTAATAAAAAGGAAAAATTATATGTATACATAATTATACAAATGTAAAACATAAATTAAATAAAATTTAAAAAACCTATTGCCCTTAAAAAGGCAAATAAGTTTCTGTGGGGTGGTTCCCCCAACAAATCAAATAATTTTAAGAAATCAGTTTTAAAAAGGTGTAAATGTTTGTTGTTAAAATCTTTGTATCAAATTAAAATATGATAAATACTATATGGTTCATCACACGTTTCACACCATGGATTTATATCACTCAGAAACAAGTTCTATGTGGGAAACGTGTATGTCCAATATGAAGAGGAGTCAAACGGACATCAGTGCTTCACAGTGGTTAAACTGATAATGTGGTGAGATATGGGAAACTTATACACAGTTTATTGCTGACCTGTATGCTCTAAAGTTCCTGGAAGAGAGCATACACGCTTTTTCACACTCCTTCTCACATCTAAAAGAGAGATAGATGGTTGAACTGTAGGTGACTCAGCTTTAGCAGCTCCGTTAGCTTTTTCATTTCCCTCAAGACCTACATGATTTGGGATCCAGAAGAAATTTATTACATATCCTATGCCAGCAAAGGAATCCAATGCTTGGAAAACCTTGGACACAATAAGATGGCAGTAAATATTTAAATTATCCAACGCTTCTGAAACACTCAAGCTGTCAGTATACATGCACTTATTATAATTTACAATATTCAAAAGCTGAAGTGCCTTATAAATTGCAGTTACTTCAGCTGTAAAAATGAAGCAGGATGCATGAAGGCTGTAAATATAAGAGATATTGTTAATAAGAACACCACAGCCAACATGTCATGCTGTTTTTGCTCCATCCCTGAATATTGGCGTGTATGAAGAATACTGACAGCGATGTGATAAATAGATAGAAAATTGTGGAATTTGTGTCCAATTTTCTGCAACAGGCAAATGGACTAATAATAACTATCTGTGGATCATACCAAGGTGGATGTGATAATATGTCCATTTTAATGAAGGGAACATTACAGGTCTGACAGAAACAAATGAAGTTCTGTTCAAGTGAGAAAAGGTGGGATGCTAGATGGTCTGGCATCATATAATCTCTTCAGAGTAGGAGCTGCAGTGAATGAATGCAATGAATGATCAGGGTAAGACATAATTTTAGCATAATAATTGAGAGACTGCGGCATTTATCTCAGGTCTATAGGCAGTTGTTGGCAGATTGCATAAAGACTCTGGAAGGGTGAAGTGCGGAATACACTTGAACATTTACATAAAGCATAGTGATTAACAGCATCCAATCTACGTCAAACAGAAGATCTAGCTGATCCATATACAATACAACAGTAGTCAATACGAGATAAAATTAGTGTTCGATAGACTTGAAGGAATGATGTGCAATCTGCACCCCAAGATGTGTTCGAAAGAACCTTGAAGATAGTTAGCGGTCACTCAAATTTTTTCCGCAGATGTAAAATATGCAGAAGAAAGGTTAACTTTTGAATGAATGTCACTCCAAGAAATTTTATTTCATTGACCTGGCAATAGGTGTGTTATTAATATAAATTACAGAATCATTGAGTAAGCTAGTCTTTTTGCAGAAATGGACACATTTACTCTTGATAAGAGACAATGTATGGCCATTCTCTGCACACCATGCAGGCAGTTTATGAACAGTTGTTTGTAGTTACCTCTCAATTAAACACATGTTTGACCCTTGACAAGATATTTGCAAGTAATCAACATAAAGTGTACCATAAACCAGAGAAGAAATTTGATGAAGGTTGGTTGGTTGGGTTTTATGGCGCAAGGTCCAAAAAGGACATGCTGTGCCAAAATTTGATGAAGGATAGTGCTATTGGTTTATGGGCAGTATCAGGCAAATATTGGGAGGAAGAAACATAACCTTGATTTCTGAGTACATATTCTACACGGATTTCGGGTATTCTGAAGTCACAGCTAAGATTAACAATGTTTTAAATTGTAACTTATTATTTTTACAATATTGTTTAACTTTTGGCATTGATTACAAATGTAAGCCCCATATCATCTTAGGCAGTTTACAGAAGTCAGAATGTTTAGCAAGAAACAGAACTTTATAGTTAATGAGAGTCTTGGATAAAAACAGTTTTGTTTCATTCTTAACACAACAGAAAGTTGAATTTTTTAAAATATACAAAACACTGATATGTGCTAAATAGAATGTGTGATAATTTAAGCAGCTGGTCCAAGATCTATAAATATACAAAGATTACACAAACATTTTGATCTACATGAATATTTTCCTCATTTATGCATTTTCAAATTAAATATCTTTCTTATTTTATTAAATTGTTAAAAGCTTAAATATTAATAATATATAAAGCGAAGATATTTCTAAAATCTTACAATGTTACAAGGAACCATAACATTGACAGCCAAGCGATCCAAGATGCTCACATGATTAGCGACTAAAAGTTTTGTACTTTCATCCAAATATTTGTCATCAATTTCTATCACTAGCCCTAATACTTTACACATGCCTTTGAGAAGAATGCTGTAATATAAGAAAAGATATTTTAAATTGCTTAGTAATAATAAAGATAGAAATATATAGACTCTCTATGGGTATATCATTTTAAATCTTCTTAAAATATATAAATTAAATGCAAATCAAAATTCATTGTCACATGGTTTGTTTATCACTGATAATTCCCTTATTAAACCAAAACCTATAGATTAAAGTCAATTCCAAATCCCAAAAATCTCCATACTCAAAGAGGAAACTGATGTCATAAACTGTTGAAATTAAACTGGTAACCAATAAGTTGATAGTTCGGCAAATTTAATGAGCTAAAGATAATTAATATTCAGCTTCAGATTACATTCACAATATTTACTTCACTAAATACACAAAAATATCATAACAGCTCAATTATGATTCGATAACCTATTCAAAATAAATTTCTGTTATACAAAATTTATTGAATTTTATTAATAGTTTAGTATTTTTAATAAGATGATACACATTGCAAATTAAATTGCAGTTTGACAAAAAGCTGTTAATAACGGAAAAAAATTTTGTTTTCACCTTGGAGATTAAATAATTTTTATAACTGATTTAAAGTTTTTGCAATACTTTTACTTCATAAAAAAGAGTTTAATTTCTTTTTTCAAAAAAATATCAGTCATTAAATTTTTTTGGGAATAAAACTATATATTATTTATTATTTTCAGTAAGTCATAAACATTATTTGAAATATTTGTAGATTGTGCTCACATTTAAAATGCCCAAATGTTAAAAAAGTTTCAAATTTTACAAATTAAAATTTTTAGAATAAAAGTTATGCAAAATAAAGACTGGATTTATGAATACATTTAACTGCCTTATTAATAAATATAACTGAGCAAAGTGGATATTTTAACTTTAATGATAAAAATGAGGAAACTTGTTACATTTATCATTAGTTACACATATAAGAATTATTTATTTCAAGCTAATTTGAATTCTGAACTTTTTCTTTTAGGCTTTACCATTTCACGTGTTTCAAGATCAAACAAATAATTTGTACAGCAGAAAACATAATTAAAATATTAAAAAAAAAAAAAAACAGTCCATCATGTATGTAGTATAAATAAAGAAAATACAGTAGTAAGAAATTAATGCACAGGTTCATGAGGTCTATCCTGAAATTTAAACCACTTACCATAATCCAAATGTTAAATAAAGAATTTACAAAATTTAAAGAAAATTTGTTCCAGTGAAAGACTTTTTAATTTTCATTGAATTTTACATTCCTTTACATGCAATGGTTTGTTGCTCTAAAAACTTTTGTATACAAGTGATAACAAGATAAAGGCTAAATTATTGAAGTGGATTTTGAACCATATTGCAAATATTTTTACTTAAAATGGACAGTTCATAAGTCAAAAAACTTATGAACTGTTAAACTGAAAGCCAAGGAGCTAATTATTTAGCTAACAGCTCAGCATTAATTCACAATAATTGATAATTATTGCATTGAAATATAAATCAGTTACATAATACAAAAACTGGATTATTACTGGATTATTAGATTTCAGAATAGATTTCATAGGCACAAAATAAAAATTTTACCTTCTTGTATGTGAAGTTTTGGGTAGAAATGACAAAATTAATATTCCTAAGAAACAAACAATAATCCTAAGTAGAAGTAGCAATAATCCAAATGGAAAATACAATATAGCTTTGTACACATTAGGTTTCACAAGTATCCTAAAACATAAAATTTTGTTATACAAACATTTAATTAAAATATAAAATATATTATTAAAACTATAATTTACATCAATCATCTATAGTTTTATGTAACTGATATAATTTCTTTGTTGAATATAATTTACTACAAAGACCAACATATAATTTAATATAAAAACCAACACAGTGAATGCCTAACAAATTAATACTATTGTAAGGACAATATATTAAATGATGGGAGGCCTCTTCAGACAGTGGGTTATATTAATGTGTTGATAACCACAATGACTAAGATAATTTTTACTATGTTCTCACAGTGAGTTATAATATCTGATGCCAAACAATTTCATCAAATGAATATTTAATTATAAAACATTGTAAAATTTTTACCTAAAACCTTACAAATAAGCAAAAAAAAATTAGTTATTTCACTGATGTTGTTTTTTTTTTCTTTTTTCTCTCTCTCTCTCTCTCTCTCTCTCTCTATTTAAAACAAAATACACATAAATTACCTTCTAATAAATAAGATAGAAAATAAATACTTTGAAATACTACTTAAAAAATAATTTTTTTTAAATTTATCTTAAAAGGAAAGTAAAACTATAAAATCAATTCATTGCTAAGTTACAGTATGAGGTGAAAAAACTAACATTTCTTATTAATTTTCAAAACACTTTATGTGTGCATCTACATGTATAAAACTAAGCAGACCTTCATTAGTCATTACACTGCTGACATTTCTTATGTTTTGGATGTGATATAAATGATACATACATATTTAATTGATTGACTCCTTATATTTTCAACCATGAAATTGTTATTTATAGAAAATTCACTCTCAACAAGGGCTTCACCATGAACGTACTAACTGCATTACATAAAATGACTTTGTTCTGCTAATGATTTAAGATAAAAAAATTAATTCTATTTTATCTTAAATAGAATCAAGTCTTCAATATAACTTTGATATCATACAACTGAGTCTTAAGATTTTTATAAATCAATAAAATTCTTTTAAAATAGTCTAATATATTAATTTTAAATACAGAACACAATAATGAAAGAAAACTCGGCACTTTATGTCAGTTATTTGATACTACTTTTCTCAATTCAAGAACAGAAATATAAAATTAAATTTTTCAAGCAATAGAATATTCTACTGAACATCTTTTCATTAATATTTGTCATGACATAAAGATTAATAAGTAGAATTTATTTAAAACGTAAATATCTAGATATATTTAAATTTTAAGAACTCTTCAATTTTTCCAATCTTTCATACTAATGTATGAAATACACATTTAAAATAAAATTTATTTAGAAATCAAGCAATTTTATAATTAATATAGTTAGTAAACAAAACAAAAAAGCTTACAAAGTTAAATCAGTTGTTTATCCCAAGTACAAAACAGGGGTATCCATTTCAGAGAATAAATTAGTGCATAAAAAAATAAGAAATGAAAAACATATTTTAACCGTTTGAGTGTGGCGAAGAGCTATCGCGCTTCGCTTGTTATGCGCCAAAAATGAGGAGAAGGGCGATAGCGCTTCTTTTGTTTTGTTAATTAAATTACTGTGCATTTCATTCTGCACTTTTAGCATATATATAAGAAAACTTTTCAGCACTCAAACAGTTAAGAAAGTAATTTATTATATAAAATATAGTACTCAAAGTTGTAAGGGTTTTGGGTGGTTTACTGGTGCAAGGTCCAATACTGGACACTTCTGCATCAAACAATGTTTAAAACGAAAGATTGAGTTATAAAAGGCTAGTCAAATCTATAAGATGAAGGATATTAATAATTTAGTAAAAGTTTATGTAAAAGATTAAAATAGATAAAAATTTGAATAGAATTTAAAAAATCTATTGCACGTTAAAAATGCAAACAAATTTGTATGAGGTTTAAGACCAATTAAATCTGATAAAATTAAATTTGTTCTGTTAAAAAATACTAAGCATAAATCATTGAAGTTAAGACAAACAATTAAAATGTGATGTAATGTATATGGTACATTAAACATGTCACAAAATGGAGCACTCTGAGACAAGAATAAATGCTTGTGTGTAAATTGAATATGTCCAATGTGAAGGCATGTATGTTTTACATAACTTTTCATATAGGAACAACTGGAAATGGAGGAATGCAAGGAGATAAATTATATAATTTGTTGTTTGTCTGTAAATCCCACGTTTTTTGTCAATAAAATCTTTGACAATTTGTTTAA
This sequence comes from Latrodectus geometricus, assembly GCA_026290005.1. Taxonomy (NCBI): domain Eukaryota; kingdom Metazoa; phylum Arthropoda; class Arachnida; order Araneae; family Theridiidae; genus Latrodectus; species Latrodectus geometricus. Next base: position 1,258,131 of record JAPDSC010007783.1, on the reverse strand, counting down.
TGTCAAAAATGTTAATGTTTGTGTAAAAATCAGTGTTATTTTTAGTAGCATTATCAGCAAATTCATTCCCAGCAATGTCATTATGACTAGGGGAACCTAGCAAAACACAATATCAAATCCTTTACTCTTCAATATACTTAAAATATCTAATATTTCTAAAATAAATGGATGATATTCGTCATTAAAGGGAACTATTTGCTAGGCCACACTCATGCTATCAGTGTGGATACAATATTTTCAATGAGAGTTGGATTGTATTAGTTCTAGAGCATGTACTATTGCAACAGCTTCAGTTGTGTAAATTGAACACGTATGAAGTTTCTAATTGTAAACTGTATTTCCAATAACAATACCACAACCAACATAACCTTTGGATTTTGAACCATCAGTGAGTGTATTTAGGAATGTAGGAGGAATATTGTTAATGAATGTATGAGAACATCTGTAACAAAATGAAAGGAGATGTGGTTGATTTATTATAAGAATTGATTATATTGACAACAGGGATGTCCCAAGCTGGAAATTTTGAGAATCTGTAATTTGGATTTGTGAATCAAGTAATTCAGATGAAGACAGAAATGAGTTTGTGTGTTCATAAAATGATAGTAAATTCTGTGATTATTATGTGCATTATATAGTCTTGCAGAGAAGCAAACAATTGTAGATCTCATAAGATGTTGTGATATTGATACCATTTTATACTAATAATTTAAAGATAATTGCTTACATTTCAGATCAAGAGGTAATTGGTTGCAAATCACATGAAGGCTCTGAATAGGAGAAGTCTGGAATGCTCTTGAACAGATTTACAAAGCTGAGTTATTTACAGTTTTATTTGCATAATATATGTGATCTGGTTGATCAATTCAAGGTAGAATAACTGATTGATAAAACCGGAGTAGTGCTGTAGAATCTGCACCCCATGAAGTATTAGAGAAAACTTTGACAATATTTAGTGACCTTTCACACCTCTCTCACAAATCTAAGGTATGTGGTAGGAAAGTCAACTGTTTGTTAAGCACTTACCCAAGAAACGATATCTGATTAAATACTGGAGTAGTTGTGTCTGATATCTTAATTTCTGCTTCAGGATGAGGCCCAGTTTTTCTGCAAAATAGATACAATTACTTTTGGAAGGTGATAAAGTGTGCCTATTTTCATTACACCAAGCAACAAGATTATGGGCTGCAGTTTGTTATTGCTGTTCAATAAGTCACATATTGGAATCTTGGCTAAAAATTTGGAGATCATCAACACATAGTGTTCCATGTATCAATGGTTTTAATGCATGGAGAATGTTGCTGATGCGTAAATATTAAAAATACTAAAACTTAAGACAATTCCTTGGGGAAGCCCTTCTAACAGGATAAATGGATTAGATAAAATAGATCCTTCTTCTTCAGTGGCTGGCCAGCCCAGAATAGGCCCTTGCCTTCCGCAGTATAGAATTCCAGGATCTCCTATCCATGGCCTAAGACCTCCAGTTCGCAATTTTTAACGTTTTCAAATCCTTTTCAACGCAGTCGAACCATCTGAGTTTAGGCCTCCCTCTTTTACGGGTGCTGAATGGTCTGGCCGAGAAGATCTTTTTTGTTGTACGGCTTTCGTCCATCCTGCACAGGTGTCCTACACATTTTATTCTCTGAATCGTTATGTAGTTGATTATATCTGGTTCTCCAAACAACTTGTAAAGTTCAGAGTTAGTTCTTCTTCTCCAGATGTCGTTACATTTTATACCACCAAAAATGCTTCTGAAGATTTTTCTTTCAAAAAAGGATAAGGTATCCTTAACTTTTTCTGTCATTGCCCAAGTTTCCGCAGACTAGGTGAGAATGGGTCTGATAAAGCTTTTGTAGATTAGAATCTTCGCTTTTCTGCTGAGAATTTATACTTCAGGTACTTTTTAAGCTCAAAAAAACATCAGTTGGCAGTCGTGATTCTACCACTGATCTCAGGCAATATATCATTAACAGTATTTACTAAAACAGATCCTATATAGACATAAAAAATATGAGAATTTAAAAAATTCTGAATAAAAATTGGTAAATTTCCTCTGAAGTTAAAATTAAATAAAGTGCGAAGAACTCCATAATGCCATGTCCTATCATAGGCCCTTTTCTATATCAAAAAAGATAAACACCAAATGATGTCTCCGCACAAAGGCATTCCTAATTTGTATTTTTAGGTATGCAATATTATCAAGAGTGGATCCAACTTTCCGGAATCCACTCTGATAAAGCGATATGTACGGATTGTCTTCAAGTACATAAACAAAGCGGGCGTTCACCATACGCTCAAAAGTTTTAGCAGGGCGCCTTTTGAGAGTAATTGGACAGTAATTTTGAGGATCAGTTGGGTCTTTCCCTGGTATCAATATTGTAATAACAATTGCTTTGCTCCAGAGACTGGGGTAAACATGTTCATTCCATATTCTACTGAATACAACAAGAATGTTTTTTTTAAAGAATCATGGCTAAGATGATAAAGCATATTATATGAAACACCATCTGGTCCTGGACTAGTATTTTTAGTTTGGGATAGTGCTCTCTGCAGTTCCAGCATAGAGAAATTGCAATTATATGGGTGTATCACTTTATCATGAAACTTTATAGGTTCCTTTTCAGCTTGTTTTTTTTAGTCAGAAATTTGGGATCATAAGAGGCTGGACAAGATACCCTTGCAAAAATTTCAACTAAAAGATTGACAATACCATGTGGAGAAGTGACAGCTCCTCTTTGTAATATTGGGATAGAGAAACATTGATATAAACCACAAGTTGCTTTAACTTTCTTCCACAACTGTTTGCTGGAAGTTGATGTGATGGAAGAGACATATCTTATCTAAAATTCATTTTTACTATTTTTTTGTACTCGATGAGTTAAAGCTTTAGATCTTTTGAAAGCTACGAGGTTTTCTATGTTGGAACTCCTACGAAAACTAGACCACAACTTTTTCTGTTTCTTGTATGACACCTGACACTTATTGTTCCACCATGGTTTATGATGTTTGCATGGAACTGAGAAGCACTTGGGGCTTTTGGCGGCATCTAGAAGTGCATCAGTAACTTTTTGCACGGCATCATCAATGCCCTCACTTTGAACCATGTTGTCAGTAATCACAGCTAATTGGGAGTAGTGTGGCCAATCTGCACAATAATAAGAATAAGAAGGATGGAAGACTTGTGGTCTACTTCTACCAGTTTGAGTTACAATTAGAGGAAAATGATCACTGTTATATAAATCATTTTTAACTGTAAAATTTAATATAAAGGTAGGAGTACTGGTGAACAAATAGCCAAATCTAATGAATGGAAAGTTCTAAAGGGTTGGGGGAAATAAGTTATTTCTGTGGGATTTAAAAGGCAAATACTGTTATGATGAATAAACTGTTCAATTATGCGACCACGGAAGTTTGTATTATCACTACCCCATAAGGTGCTATGCCCATTAAAATTGCCAAGCAGCATAAAGGTAGGAAAGTAGGTAACTGATCCAATAGATTGTTCAAATCACTTTCATGAACAACAGTGTGGGGAGGCAAGTAAAGGCTACAAATAGTAATGAGAGAAGTTATATGTACGCGTACTGTAACAGTTTGTAGTGATATGTTAAGGGGCTGGACAGAACTAGGAAAGTTAAAAGACACAAGGATGCATACACCTGCAGATACAGTATCAGGAGTAACATCTTTTCTCACACAGTTATAACAGCACAATTTAAAACACTGAGGTTTTAAAAATGTCTCATGAATGGCAAAACACACTGGATTATACAATTAATAATGGTTTTGATATCTTCCATATGAGTGCGAAGACCTCGACAGTTCCAAGATAAAAAGGATACCATTATGTAAAATTAGATATTTCGGCCCCGGAACAAGCCATCTGGGATTCAGACCAATCTTCACTTTGGAGTGTTTTAACATCTGAAGGATCTAACTTCACTGCACCTTTTTAAGAAGAAGTTATAGTTTTTTTACTTATAAAAGGTGACTTATGGGCTGCTTTTCTTGAATACTTCAATTTTTAGGATCTTTGGGATTTTGAGTTTGCAAAAGACTTTGGAGAAATATGTTTTAGAATGGGTGAGATATTTGTATTAAAACTATTTGAGGATAATTTTGAAATAAGAAAACTTAAGCAATCTGTTTGGGTACTACAGGATTTCATAACTTTTTTGACAGCTCGTGAATAACTAATACCTTGTTGAGGGGTACAGGATGACACTGCATGCTTTGCTTCAGGGTAAGATAAGTTTTGTTTTATTTTTACAGATATTTCCTTTTCTAATATCCATGTTGGGCAGGACAGGGAGTAAGAGGGATGTTCACCACTGCAGATGACACATTTTTCTGGTAATTGACATGTATTGCTGTCAAGTCCAACGGAAGCACATCTAGCACAAGTTAAGGGTCCCCTACAAATAGTTTTCCCATGTCCAAAGAGTTGACATTTAAAGCAACGCAAATGGTTTGGGATATATAGTCGAACACTACAATTTAGGTAACCAGCTTCAATAGACTGAGGTAGTGTAGGAGTTACAAATGTAAGTATGAGGTGTTTAGTTTTCATAATTGTGCCCTCTCTCCCAACTGTAATGCTTTGTATATGACAAACTTTTTGGTCAACAAGATTATTTAGAATTTCCTCCTCTGAAACATTGAACAGATCGTCAGCTGAAATCACTCCCCGTGTAGAATGTGTAGAATTTAACCTAGTATGGGCAGATACTATTACATCAATGTTACCAAAGCATTTCAGTTTTAGAATTGTTTTGGCCTGTTTAACGGATGAAATTTCTATCAAGAGATCACCGGATTTCATCTTGCGAACATTTTTGATATTTCCAACTGTAGACTCTTATTAATTAAGAAAGGAGAAACATTATCAAAATCGCCCTCCGTTCTTTTAATGAAAAAATATTTCTGCTCACATATCATTTGTTGTTCCATAGGGAGTAAAGAATTAGATGTACATTCCACAAAAAAAGTTGGATTAATTCAGGGTCCGACTGCACCACCCACCATTGATGAGCTGGCGTAAATGTAAACCACCCACCACGGAGCCCAACAAGGGGATGCAAGATAACTGCAACTGTGCTAGCCAGGTCCTATATGATTTCAATACACCTCTGAAGTGGCCTTCACCCTTTTTGAGTCACTCAGCAGATATATGATGGCTTGATCCATTTAAGCTGATTGAGTTGAGGACCACAACACACCTCGCTTTCACCTGAAACAGAGACCAAAGTAATGTGTTGGTCTCTGGGAGCCTCAATTACCAGGACTCTCCTTTCCAGGGACACGGGTCTCTATGCACAGCAAACACATGGGTGATTTAGTCCCCATTAGAAGCTAATAGCAACAGGACGGCGATAGCTGCTCAAGGGAGCCCTCAACATTTTACAAGGCAACCACAATAAAGGAGAAAAGAAAGAAAAGGATAGATCACTGGGGTACCTCAGGATTGCAACACCCATGTTTACTTAAAGAAAGTAAACCCCCTGAGAAGTCAAAGTTGTGAAAAATTATGTACAAGAAAAATATTTGTATTTAGTCTAGTCTTTATATTTTTAATAAAGCATTTAGATGTTACAGAAACTACAGTTCTACTTAATTCAAATAAAAAGTTTGTTTATTAACAAAATCTAGTTCATAACTTAGAATATTTTAAGTTAAATATTTACCAAATTTACAATCAGACAGAAAGTTCCACAAGCATGCTCTAAACTTAACATAATAAAAATATCAAATTTTATAATTAATTATTGATTAGAGTTTAAAAATGCATGTTATTTTTTAATTAACCCTTAATCCCCTGCTATTGAGTGAATTACTTTAAAATCTCTTTTTTACAATCAAAAATTATTTCATAAAAATTTACAAAATGTATATTGCTTTTATTTGCAAAATAAGTGTTGTTAAAAGTTAGATCCTTATTGTTGAATCTTGAATTTTCTATTATACAAATTTCAATTTTAAATGACACTCCCAAATTACTATCATATATCAGATCTAACTCCATTTATATGAATAATTACAAAAATAAAGTCAACTTTCTATTTAATAATTATTAAATAATATTTTCAATAAAACAAACTACAGGTGTTAAAATGACAAAGATAGGAAAAGATTTTTTCTATTAATGAATACTCACTTTTAAAAGCTTAAATTTATCATATTTTCCTGTATGTAATGTGCAATGCAATATTTTAAACAAGATACTTTTTCAAGTAAAGAAAAAAATATCACATAATCTGCATTAAATTTTTTTTTTTTTTTGCGAATACTTTAAACTAAATACTGCTGATAATGTGGTGTCACATAAATTAAAAAACCATTAGCATAAATAATCAAAATATCACTAAAAATGTAATGTAATAAAATGTACAGAAAAACATAAAAAAACATCTCATTGGATCCATCACATATCAAAATGCCATAAACTGAGATTAAAGTATCTACACCAAGATTTCCGAGAACGATTCAAGTAAAAATTATCAATTTTTAGTTTTTAATAACTTTTAAAATGATTAACATATTTCAAAAATAAAATATACTTCTTTCATTAATAATTAAATTTAAAAAATATATTATTTTTTAACTATGCATAGGATAAATGTTTTTCTTTTGTACTCCACATGCTTTGTTTTTCACTTTACATTAATTAGTATGTCACCATTTCATTTGCTTCCTCAACAACTTTTAAATTCTGAAATATAACTTATATGCTTTTGCTACCATACAAAGACATACAAACTTTCTGAATAAAACAGCCAAGGTAAAGATAAAATGTGAACTGACAAGCCAATAGCAACTGTACTATCTTTCCAAGGAAAAAAATTTGTTCTTTAACCCTTTTTGGCACACTACCCTTTAAAGTTGAAATATTAAGGAAAACATTTGTAGGCCTCAAATAGTATACAGTAAAAATTTGGTAAAGGTTGCACTGACCATTTCGATTTTGAGGGTATTCCATTACATGGAGCACTGCACCCCCAAAGGGCTCTGAAAAGCGAGCATTGCATTAAAACACACTAATGCGTAAATCTTTCGTATGTGAATGAAAAAACAATGCATTTTAACCTGTGTAGTAGATTTAGCGTACTCCAGGGTGCACCATAAGGAGACCTGTAACACTACAACCCCCCTAAAAAGAAAAAAGGGGGTGAGAAAGAAGTGATTTTTATATCTATACATAAGAAAATATGTAAAGATTGGTTTGTAAAAGAATAACTTATTTAATTAGTAATTAAAAAGCTCTAGAAAAATTGAAAAGAGGATTTTTTGGACAAGTCCCAAATATCTTTACTTTGCCCACTTTTCGATGTAAAATCAGACAGCAACTTCTGCACAGTCTGTTTAGTTATCCAAGTAAGATCTTGGGACTGCATAGAGGGGCCTGGTTGGGATAAATCATTGCCATCATCTTCACTTGCATGCGATACATCATCGCTATCAGATTGAGACTAATCAAGTGGTATAGAAATATATTCCTCTGTATCACTATCTGCATCCTAGGATTCACTACCAGAGGGCAATTCTTGAAGCATTTTTATTGCTTCAGAAAGACTAGGACCTCTCTGTGTCATTTATTTGCAATTAACAAATAAAAAAATTAATTAGAAATTAAAATTATATTTGCATAAAAAAGTATAAACTAAAATATATAAATTCAAAAAACTATCTATACAATAATATAAAATAAGTAGTAGCGAAAAGGAAAATCAAGAACCTAAAAATCATGCATTTTCTAATTAGAGATCCTAGACCTCACTGAAGCTTCCCAACTCAAGAGGCTGAAAAGGGTGCAGAAATATTTCCCCATACAAGAAATCCTTCCCTGTAAATTCCAAAGCATTAGTTCATTCCTCCCCGTAAAAGAGGAAAACAGTAAACATAAACACAGAAGTTTCCCTCATCATTACATTCAAGGCTAATCCTGGCCTGATGGCAAAAATGAAAAGGACTGTTGCAACGTAATGTTCCAGGTGATGTTTATCTAATAATGCTACGTATACTATTGGTGTAAAAAATTTTAAGTGATTTGGAATACTTAGTTCAATGTACAAGCAACAAAATGGAGAATTCTTTTTAAACATTTATTTTTTACATCACAAAAAAAAAATTGGGAAACATTTCTTAAAAATAAAAGGATTTAATTATGAAATAATTGATAATTATTTGTTGCCTTGTGTGGTGCTGCCATCTATTATCAAAGAAGAAAGTTTAAAGAACATTTTTAAAACAATTTGATGTATTTATTTCTAAATGCAATGGTTTGGTAACAATTTAAAGTTTGGTGTTCCATCACCTGGAACACTGAATCACAAAGAGTTAACATAATTGGACAAAACTGATAATAGTTAAAATAAGGCAACCAAGTCATGACACCATCTGTTATTTACATTATAAAACATAAATGGCATTTCTTTCAAAACTTTATTGTAAGCTATTCTGACAGAGATTTTTTTTTTATCAGATTATCCCTGGCAGCATATAACACGCACATCGAAATTTGAAACTTTAACACATAATCCATTGCTTATGTACAGGAAAATACACCATTTTATATTATTATTTATTACTATTAATTATCTATTAATTTAAACTGATTATTTAATAGTCATAATAGACAGAGTCAAACTAAAAAGCAGATTTAGAATTATAATAGTCAACATAAATTGCTTTATTCTCATTTTTAAAGCTGTTTACATAAATGTAGCCTATATCTTATGATCACTATCAATCACTTTTAAGAAATTAGAAAGAAATAATTTTTCTAGAAAGAGATTGATTAGCAATCAGTCATAATTAGTGTATAAATCCAAACTATTTTACCTGCAAATCCTAGCATCTGGTACCAAATGCACCAAACCGAAAAATTATGACAGAATGAAAAGTCAATTTGTTATTTTCTTTCAATTTAGATTTTAATTTATTTGGAAGTTATATTTTTCAAGTTATTTAATTTAGAAATTTTATTTCAATTGGAATTTATTTTTTGAAATTAATTGGAAAGTTAAATTTATGTTCTGTAAAGATTTGTCCAACCAAGGACCAATGATACATCAACTAGTGATGATTAGATGAGTAGTTTTAATTTATGTGTTATTCAATTAAATTTGCTAATTTATATAATAAATTATTTAACTTAAGTTTGTGTAGAAATACTTGAGGTATATATAGGTTAATTGTGTACTCATACTCTTTAATTAATTAAAGTTAGAGTGCAGTGTGTGACACTGCCAGACTGATTAAAAGTAAAGTCATTATAAAAATGTTAATTACATTATTGATTTGGATTTATTCCTCGGTTCATCCAGGTTCAAGTGTGCAGCATAGAATATTTTTAAGACGGGTAACATTGTCCAGTTAATTAAAAACCAAGTTTTCATATAATTTTGTTTATTTGATTTAGATTCGTAGTATTGTTGTTAATGAAAGCTTTTTTGCTATTGTTACATAAGATGTACTTTTAAAGTATGTGTATTCATTACAAATTGGTTGGATTTTATAGCACCAGGTTCAAAATAGAACAAACTGTACCACATTAATTAAGAGGAAATAATTAAAAAATGAATCATGTGATAAATAAATATAAAGAAGTATTCAAAATTGCAAGAGACTGCAATATTTAAAGTTGGAGATCGAGTAAAAAAATTATACTCTAAGTTAGAGAGTGAGCACGATAGCAATTTTAGTGATTCCACAAAGTCATACAATTTATGTTGACAACAAAACTGTTCAGAGCTTTAAATTAAAATAGTAAATTGTGTCAAACCTATACAAAGTGGTATAATTTTATCAAAATTAACTATTGTTTAAACCAATGATATTAACATTGATTTAGAATTATTGGCCAGTTTTTTACCCCTAATAGCTCAACATATATTTTTAAAAGTTTAAAAAAAATGAGGTTTGTGAATTCAGTTGATTAAAACAAAATGTCTTAAAAATGTATTTGTCACTGATTAAGTATGAATAAATATTTTTGTTGTTTTTGTTTGAAATTTGTTTCACTATATTTTCAAGTATAGATTTATAAATTGTGTAAAATTAATTTTTTAGAATTATAAAATGAAGCCTTGTTGTGATAGATAAACTATAAAAATATTCATGCAAAATTACACAAAATTTTGTATTGTAGAAGGAAGAAATTTGGAAACTGAGTTATACCTTTAACAGATGATAGCATTTTATTTAATATATTACTGGTCTAATGTGCAATAAGGTATTTTAATATTTAAATAAGATATAGCAAGTAATTTTTGGTGTTTACTGTTTTGCTTGATCAGTTAAGAATTCATTTTAAAATCGAAGTTATTAACATTTATTATTTAGAGCTATTGTTCAGTTATTGATCCCTCAGGGACATAGTAAGAAATATTTTATAATGGCCTAGGATATTGTAAAAACTAATTAAAAATGAATTATGTATATTTATGTAATTGATATAGTGCAAATAAGCAGTATTTTATTACAACTTATTTTATATATTTTATTTTCTAACCTATATATTAATAAATTTTGTGAATAGTTTAACATTAACTTATAAAAAGGGAAATAACCAAATAAAATTATCTATCATCAATAGAAGAAAAAATATAAAATGGACTAAACCAAGACAAATTATTTTTGTAAAGTAAAATTTTATAGAAAAATATTCAGCTGAACACTTATTTATAGAAATAAATTAGTACTTGTCATTTTTTATAATGATTGCTAAATGATATCCATAATTTTGATTTTCTGTATGTAGTGGATTCTTCATTATATGAATTCCTAGGATCAAATATAATAGTTCAAACTAGTACACTCAGATTACTTAATACTTGTAAAAAAAACTTAAATTGTTAAATATAATTTCAGGATATTTTGTAAAATAAAATATGTAAGCTATTCTTATTTACATTTTTACTGTGTAAAAATAAATACTGCCTCACATGGGTAAAAACTATATCAGCAATTCATTAGTGAGATAATTTAATCAAACAGCTATTTAATATGTAAGTGATAGTGTAGTCTCTTGTTATATAAAGTCTTTCTAAGAATAAATGAGGGTAAAACGTCAAATAATTGAGATTTACTGTTATCTGCATTTATTTACTGTCAAATCTATCAATAACGAATTTTCCAGATTCAATGATTTTTCAGACTATTTTTCTTCCTAAAAATATTTTAATGACAGTTTTGGAAATTTTTACTTTGTATATAGATATACATTGGAGTAAAATAAATTTAGTAAACTGCAGTGAAAACTATTTGAAGAAAATTCTTTGATTTTGCACCATAGAAAATATCTTAAATGTTCATTTAAAAATGGGAAAAAATTCCTTTTGAAATAAAAAAGTTCAGTAAAATAACTTTAAGTATAAAAAGTTTTACTAGATAAGAAAGGAAAATAATTGTAGATGGCATACATGGCGGATTTCATATTGGTATGTACGGTGAGATCTGTATTCAAGAAATAATTATGACAAAATTAAACATGCACATTAATTATAAACTCACCTGGTAGAATAAAAAAGATCTTCTAATTTAATACCCCGAGTAACATCATCGGAGTTCTTTCTACATATTCCTTCGTCTCTATGCATTTTTGAAATCACGCACACTTTAGAACAAAAAACAAATTTGACACAAACACGTTACTTTTTTATTTCAGTACATTTTGAGTTATCTGTATACCGAACTGATTGTAAAATGCTATGCATACCAGCCGCCTTGTATTTTGGAATCCTGTTTAAGAGATGCAGTCTAACCTAGGGATGGGACAAAGTTACTTTTCTTGTAACTGATTAGTACTAATTACAGTTACTTTTAAAGTAGCGAGTATTTTACCGATTACATTTTGTACTTGTTACATTTAATGTGCTGCTATCTATCGGATTAAAAAACACTTACAAAGTTTTCCTTAATTTACTAAATAAATTTATTAGAAATTAAATTAATAATAAATTAATTAATAAAATATAAACTATTAAATATATAATATAATTTTATAAATTAATTATTATAATTAGCATTAATTTAAATTATTACCATTTATAAATAAATATTAACTTAAATAATAGGTCTTTATGTGATAATCTATAAGAAAAATAATTTTTATGTGACTTACATTTCATTAATTGCAATTTTATGTGTTTTCTTAGAATCCTTTAATTTATATTTCTCTGCATCACGCTTTAATTTATAGCATGATGCAGATAAATCTAAATTTTCACCAAAAACAGTTTTTCTGTGAAAAATTTCCAACTTTATCATAAACATTTTTCATTCAATACAAATATTCATATTTTGTTATTTATTTTCAGAATTTAAATATTTGTATTCGTCAAAATTAAATCTTCAAATTACTCAATAGTAATTTTTACCGATTTCCAATGTTACTTAAAATATAAAATTAGATAAAATAAGAAAATAATTCCTATTTTTCAACTAAATCAGCTTAATATTTTATTTCAATTTAGTAAAGTTTTTTAATGAAATAAATAAAATTTTAAAATTAAAGGGTAAATAATTTGTGAATAATTGTTATATGAGAGTATTAATAAATAACAAAGATATTTTTTATTTGTTAGAAAAAGAAATTATTACTTTTTGTTGAAAGTTGCTTAAAAAAGTACAGCAACTAATTAAAAAAACAAAATTTTCAATTTTTTTTTTTATATTTTTAAACGTTAACAAAAGAATTATATTAATATTTGTGATATTATAATAAATTGTAATTTTTCTTATAAAAGACATTTATTTGTACATATTTTATGTGGTAGATATCCAGGTTCTTCGGAAATAAAAATTGCATTAATGCACATATCTTGTTTTAATTTCAATAGTCCTATATAATTTGCAGACAAATAAATTAGCTTTGTTGATGCTGTTTTAATATACTTTAAGTAGATATTCTATATTAGAGTAACTTTAATAGTTATTTAAAAATTAATTAAATATCAAAAAATATAAAACAGTTTTACAAAAATTCTAAATTTTATGTAATATTTAATACAAAACGAGGAACAAAATAAATATATTTTATTTACATTAATCCATAGTTTAAAAAATACACATTTGGTATAAATAAAGATGAAAAGTTAAAACTGAATTCCTGAATTTATTCCTTTTATTTTTCATTTCAGAATTTTAAACTAATATAAATATGCCTTTATTATGTTCAAATCAATACTCCCATTATACGAATAAAAATTAATTGAATTGTAAAAAATGTAAAAGAACTTTTTTTCCAATATTTTAAACTCAGTGTAATTAACAAACAATGACAAAAATAAACAATGTCAGAATAAAGAATATACATGCTTATATAGATCAAAATAAAAAAAATAAGCAGAATAAATAAGATAACGATAAAAGTTTTAATTTAAACATTTTATTTTTTATTTATAAAACCTGGAAACCAAAATAAAATACAAAATATGTATTTAACAAGGTTAAAATAAATATGTTCATTCTGCATCAAAGTATTTTTAGAATTTAATGAAAATTCATTTTATGAAATTTTATTCAGCTATGTAAATTATTTTGATATAGAATGAAAATATTGATTTAAAACTTATTAATTATTAAAAAATACAAAACAATTTTGTTTGCAAAACTCTAAACTCCATAATTATATTTTAAAACAAAATACTATGAAATAAAGCAATCGAGGAATTTGAAAAATACTCATATTTACATAAAACTATTGTAAAAAAAATTTAGCATGAAGTTAAAGAAAAAAAGCAACAAAAATTCTATAATATACAATCTTTTTTCGCTTATAATAATTAAAATAATTTGATATTCCGTATGATAAAAAGATTTTAAATGAAAAGTATCATAATTTATTTTCCAAATAAATATTTTTACGAGATATCACAAAGTGCATTGAAAATAGTTACATAAGACAAATTTTTGTATTATACCAAAAGTAATCAATACATGATGTGAATAAAACAAGTACAAAACAACAAAAATTAAATGAAAAAATAGTGAAATACTTAATATATTAAGTGTTTTAGTTAATGGATAAATAACTATAGCTGTTTTTAGCTGTAAAAAAGAAGCATTTTTAACTTTTTAGATGATAATCTAGTTTGTCGTTCATTTCAAATTTGGCCTGCATTAAAAAATATTCTTTCACATGAAACAGAAGTTGCTGTAACAGCAAATATTTCTTTAACTAACAAACTCAAATGTGGATAAATATAGCTATTTTCAGTCTACCATTTCATTGGATTTTGATTTCTTGGTAACAAAGGATCTTCAATGTATCTCTGGACTTTAATAATGAACTTTGAATAAGAACATCCTGAAGGTTTAAATTCCAAAGCCTTCGAGTCAAAATAGTTCCACACAGAAGATTGATCATTTGATTGAGATAACGATGTAGAAACGTTAACACTATGTTTATTTTCATTATTTCCATTTATTTTTGAGGTAACTAAATTTATCATAATTTTTTTAATGCTATCTTTCGAAAATGATATCTTTAAATCTAGGATCGAGAAATGTTGCCTTTAAAAATGTATTACTTTTATTAATTTTTTTTAATTTTTCTGTTATTTTTTCCTGGATTTTCACTAGTACTTTTTTAGTTTGCGGATGAAAATTTTCTTTACAAAGCTCGTCGTACGTTTTCTCTAAGCCATTTGAAATGATGATAACTAAAGATGTCGTGACATACTTTTCTGCACTTATAATCTTTCTAACATCTTCAAATGGCTTAAGAACTTTAATTGATTCTCTGGCAATTTTCCTGTCATCTTGATTAAGAGGTGAAACATTTGATTCAATTAAAGCCATTGCTGTCTTAATAGCTTTTTCTAATTCATCAAATCTATCCAACATGTGATTTGTTGAATTCCACCTAGTTGGAACATTCTGAATTAGTTTATTGACATTCAAATTTAAATTCTTCTGAATTTCCTGTAATTTCAAAAACCCGTTGGAGCTTCTTTTTAAAAAAAAAAAAAAAAAAAAAAAAAAAAACAATGTTTTCAATTTTTTCTAATACATTTTCTACTTCTTTTAATGCATCTTGAGTGATTAAATTTAAAGTATGGGCGAAACAATTTAAGTTTTTCCAACCCATATTGTTTAAAATAGCCCCGCGAATGTTTGCAGCATTGTCAGATACTGCCAATGTAATTTTTTTTTCAATTCCCCATTCAATAACAATATGCTTTAATTAAGCAGCTAAATAATCACTTGTATGTCTATTCTGGAAAGAATCGCATTCCAAAGGCGCAGATTTTACGCAAAATGTTCGTCTATGTAAAGGGCAGTAACACTTAAAAAATATTCATGATTAATGGAAGTCCAGGTGTCTGTTATGATTGTTATTGATTTTGCGCTTTTTAATTCATTTGTTAATTCTATTTTCAATTTTTCATACTCAGCAGGGATTAAAGATTGTAAGATATGCTTTCTGTACGGAAGTCTATATTGTAGGTTTAAACATGTAACAAAAGATTTAAATCCTTCATCCTCAACAATAGAAAAAGGTTGTAGGTCTTTAATAAATAAGTTTAAAAGAGACGTATCTATTTTATTTTTAGTTGTCATTGTTAATTTAGAAGGGATGAAAGACAGCATTGATTCCTGCTCCATTTTTTTGGGCTTTTTAGTAATAGGAGTAGGGTCTATTCCTACATCCTTCTCAAGAACAGAGTGACTGTCTAATAATTTTTCATCTGATGATTTTTTATCTGACTTATTTTTAAAATTCGTCAAATCTTCAATAGATGAATTTTTCAGTTCTTTCATTGAAGAATTTCCTATTTTATATACATCGATATGTACTGAGGGATGCTTGCGCTGTATATGTTTTTCAAATTAGATGCTCCTCCTAAATAAGAAAAAGATTGTTTACATATGTTGTAAACAGCTTCATTTCCTTCCTTAATTTTGAAAAAACTCCAAATTGGTGAAATTTTCCGGTCCATGTCTAGTTTTTGACAAATAGATGTTAAACCTGAAAATTGCATAAATTTTAGTTTAACAAGTAAAATATAAATAAATAAGTACATATATATATATACATAAATAGCTATAAAATATAACTATGTAATCTTTAATTAATTAGGGCTTTTCAAATTTTCAATATTAAAACATTAAAAACTATAAGAGTCGATTAGTATTTAAATCATATATAATAACGTTTTTTTTTTATCGCCAAACTTATGAAAAATAAACAAAAATTAGTTTTAATGTGACGAAACGTAAAAATTTTCCAAATATTATTGAAAAAAAATGGCTAAAATTCTAATGAGACTTGTATTACACATATGAGGAAAACAATCTCATTCATAGAGCTCGTGTCGAGAATATTTATTTGATTTATTACAGTTGAAGTTAATCTTACAATTCATTGTTTTCAAATTATTTTTGAACTGGCTACATATTTTAACTAAAATATATTCCTATAATTTTTAAAATAATGACTGTCCTAAGCTTGATCCAAATTTGAATTCATTATTCTCGAAATTGTAAAATCAATAACAACAAATAATTCAGGAATACGACTGTCTTCAAAATGAGTTAAGTTTAAATTTTTGCATAGGATACTTCTTATATTATAATTTAATTATCGAGTTACATAAGTTGAATTATAATCAAGTACAACATTGAACTAAAATACTAACATAAAAAAAGGAATTTTCGAGTATCAATATATTTGAATTAATTGAAGTAATCATTAAATGAAGACTAATTGAATACTTAATTTAAGAAGTTCAAAAATTTAAGCTATAATTTTCTATCTGAACAAATTAAATCCCCACAGAAAAAATACTTAAAACTATTAAGTTATAATATTTCAAGAATCAATATTAATGCGATATACAAATTTATTTTATGACGTTGTATATATACAACTTTATAATATCTACCATTTTCATTTTAAACGGTAATTAATAGTTCTTTGCCACATTAAACAATATTCTTGCTTTTAAAATCTATGAAGACAGTTTGTAATATATTAAAAACAAATGTCTGTGAATAATACAAATATCTAACTGCTTATCAATGGTAAAGATTTTCAAATTATAATTGGGTGCATCATCTTAAACATTATATTATTGATTAATAAAAATGCAAAATTATTACATGTTTTTACTATCGCCATTATGGAAAGATATTATTAATATGTGGAAAATATCTCACTTAAAAATATAGGACGAAATCGTTTCTTATATTTTAAAAAATATCAATAAAAAATTCTTTTCCTTTGAATTTTTATGCTAAAAAGAGTTGCTAAAATTGAAACTCTTTCGTTTTCGTTTAGTATTGACTTCTTAGTACTTTTCACATTATTATAGACCTTCTACTATAATATATTTTATTTTAATACTATAATATATACATTTATTATCTAACTTTTATTTCCCACAAATTTTGTCAACAGTTGCTTGATTTTTAATTGACTTAAACTATAAAAACAATTTAATATAATTTGTTTAATAAGGTATTAAATTGTATGCATTCTCAAAATGGAAAAATAAAGAAGAGGAATATAAAACACATTAAACTTCTGATAAATTTAGTATGAGCAATTCATATATATAACATAATTTTTTTATTATTTAAATAATAAAATATTTAATTAAAAAATAAATAATAAAATGTAAAATTTTAATTGTAGAAATCCAGAAAACAAATAAATACATAAATTCTTATTTGAAAATTATATATAAAAGAATATAAATTTTCCGAAACATTTCTTCTCAGTTCTTTATTTCTTTTGATAAATTTTTTAAATTTTTTGGTTGATGCATTTCATTCTTGAGCATATAAATGAGCTTTCACCTTAATTTAAAGATAAAATAAATAAATTTTCTTCCTTTTATTGAACATAGAAGTTATATAATAGTTCATGAAATTAATTTTTAAGGGGATTTCTAAGATGCTATGAGATCTAATTTATTTAATCCGAAGTCGCATAACTCATCAAGCAATTAATTAAGGAACGTTGATTTCTTCATGATTGCCTAAACCAAATTATATGCAATGATATATTACAATATATTTAAGAAAAAATACTTCCTGTTATTTAAAATAAAAATAATATTTCTTTCTAAACATTTTTACCTTCGTGTATAATTATTCTCTTCGTGTATATATATATGATACGCAAAACACTTCATAAATAAAAAAAATTATCTTTGTTTCAGTAAAAATATAAAGGTTTTCGATTTTGATTAGTTGTGAAAACTATTTTGGTCGAAAAAATTATAGGAAAGAGTATTCAATTAATCATAAGAATTGAAGCTTTTCATCGATGTACGATTTAGCTTAAATAACGGGCAGAAAATATACGAATGAACATTATAAAAAATACATGAAATAAATAAAACACTGATATGGGTATAATCATACATCTTACTTAACATTCATTTAAATATTCACAAAATGCTT
>JAPDSC010007783.1:1222313-1239707 GCA_026290005.1 Latrodectus geometricus | reverse complement strand
ATATATATATATATATATATATATATATATATATATATATATATATACCGGTGTACGAAATTTAACCAACAATATAAAGTTTTGGTAGATCGTCATCCAACTACACTACTGGCCATTAAAATTGCATCACCAGGAAAAAATGCAGATAACAAAATGATATTTATTGGAAAAATATATTATATTAGAAATAACAAGTGATTAAATTTTCAAAAAATTTGGCTGGATAGATCCTGAGAAATCAGTACCCAGAACAACTATCTCTGGTAGTAATAACAGCAGTTATACGCCTGGGCATTGAGTCAAAAAGAGAATGGACTGCATGTACAGGTACAGATGCCCATGCAGCTTCAACACGATGCCACAGTTCATCAACCATAGTGACTGGCGTTTGTTAACAAGCCAGTCGCTCGGCAACCATTGACCAGACGTTTTCTATTGGTGAAAGATCTGGAGAACGTGCTGGCCAGGGCAACAGCCGAACATGTTCCATATCAAGGAAGGTCCGTACAATACCGGCAACATGCGGTCGGGCATTATCCTGCTGAAACTTAGGGCTTCGCAGGGCTCGAATAAAGGGTAGACCCACGGGTCGTAACACACCAGAAATGTAACGTGCACTGTTCAAAGCACCGTCAATGCGAACAAGAGGTGACCGAGACGTGTATCCAATGGCACCCCATATTATCACGCCAGGTGATGGGCCAGTATGACGATGACGAATGCACGCTGCCAGTGTGCGTTCACCACGATGCAGCCAAACATGGATGCGACCATCATGATGCTGTACACAGAACCTGGATTCATCTGAAAACATGACATCTCGCCATTCGTGCGCCCAGGTTCGACGTTGATCACACCATTGAAGGCACACTTGTCTATGACGCAGCGTTATGGGAAGCCGCAGCCATGGTCTCCGAGATGAGAGTCCATGCTGCTGCAAACGTCGTCGAACTGTTCGTGCAGACAGTTGTTGTCTTCCAAACGACCCCGTTTCTTGACTCACGGCTCGTGACGTGGTTGCACTATCCATTACGGCCATGCGGATAATATACGGCTGCTAGTGAAAGGTTGCCGTTGAGATCCCGCATGGCGTTCCGTATTACCGTCCTGAACCCATCGATTCCATATTCTGCTAACAGTCATCGGATCTCGACCGACGCGAGCAGCAATACTGCGATAAGATAAACCGCAATCCCGGTACGCTACAATTCGACCTTTATCAAAGTCAGAAACGTGCTGGTACGCATTTTTCCTTCTTACACGAGGCATCACAACAACTTTTCACCAGGCAACAACGTTCAAATGCAATTTGTGTATGTAAAACCGGCTGAGCAATTTCCTCATTTAAACACAATGTAGGTGTCGCTACTGGCGCCTGCTTTGTCTGAATGCGCTGGAAAGCTAATCATTTGCATATCACAGCACCTTCTTCCTTTCGTATAAATTTCACGTCTGTAGCATGTCGCCTTCTTGGTGTAGCAATTTTAATGGCCAGTAGTGTACTTAAAAGGGGCTCTTGCGATTAGAGTACGGAACACGTAATTCAGTAGAAACATTATCCCTATGCAAATATCAGGAACAACACATCGGAAGCAACGTGAGCGTACTCAAAACGCGTGCGGTCAGTGAATGTAGCTCAATACTACAATAATTGGATGGACGGAAATGCAATTACAGACATTCGCAGCAATTGCAAGTGAGTTCTTTCAAGAAATATGACTAGAAGAAACCACATGGATGATTTTACACGCGAAAGAATAATCGGAAAGCATGGGAGCATTGTGACTAGTGTTGCTGAAAAGTTGAGAATCAACAAAAAGGATTTTTCTCGCTATTGGTTTGCCTTCCATATCATAGGTGTAATTGTTAGAAAATTTGATGATGGCCACCTCAGGAAAACAACTGCAGTGGGTGACTGATATGTCATCCTTCACAAAAAGAACCCGAAATCAGTCAACAAGTGCATTTGTTCAGCGAATCCGAATTGGGCTCTACCAGTTAAGTAGAAGCTTTCAATTGGGAATCTTCGTAATTTATAATCATAAAAAAAGAAAACCCCCAATACTTGACCTGAAACTCCTTATGCTTCATTTCACCTAGATGACATTGCGGCCACCACAACGGACGTAGCCTGGCAACTTTAGCCAAAATATATTTTTTGATTCTATAAAATATTAAAACAAATTTCATATTTAATATAATAGTGTGTACACTTCTTATAATTATTTTTAACTTAAAAATACTTATTTTCCTGTCAAACTTTGCACTAAATTAAAAATATTTTACCCTTGTTTTGACCCACACAATCAGGTAGCGACTTATAAAATCCTGGGGGATGGAGCACCTTGGCGACAAAACTTGCGTTAATGATAGGGAAAAAAATCTGGCAAACTTGCTTTCTTATCCCTCTAAGCCAATTCTAAGCTAAGCAATAAAAAAAATTTTGAGATGAAATAAGTTTTCTAGTAGTGCATCAAGTTTACATTATTTTAAATGAATTGTTTGAGTGCGTGATTTTTTTTACCATTTGTGAAATGAAAATGTTCATACCAGGATTTGAAAAGTTAAAAAGGCAGTAGAACCTTAATGTTTAATTTTTTTGGTTAGAATTAATTATCTCATGAAATTGAGGGAAAAATAAATTTATAATATATAGTTTAAATTACAGCTAATGATTTTATGTTATGATATTTAGTTGAATATCAAAAAATATATATATATAAATGTAAACATTACATAAAAATAGACATGTAAACTTTTAATTTCTGAACATTTCATTTTTTTTTCTGTGACATTTCAGATAATAAAATATGTTAATTTTCGAAATCTAAATTTAACTTATTAAATATCCATATTTATTAAATGCTTTGACTTTAAAAATATTTTCTATTCATTGCATTACAGAAAATAATTTGAATCAGAATTGCATTCAGACTCTTTACTGATAGGATAAAAATTTTGATTCACTAATTATCCTCATTAAAATGTGGAATATAGTATAAATTCTATTGTTTATAAAAGAGAATATTCATTCTGTAACACTAATTTTTAACATGTAATTTTGTAACTCTAAAGAAATTATGCATTCTCTGTAGCAGTAATGTCATGTGTGCGTATTACTGAAATAAAAATTTTTTCAATTGAGACTTTTAGGTTATACTAATACTTTTATTAGAATTTAAACCATGTATTTTTTGCAACTAAATAAGAAGCACATAAGTTATTATGGTATGCTTATAATATGATTTTTATTAAATAAATTATGTTTTGAAAATAACTCTTATTCACAAATTTTAAAATGATATTGAATATTACATTCAGATAAATTTCCTTTTTATAGCACATATTTGTTATATAACTCATACTTTTAATATTCCTTATTAGAAATAAAAAATAAAGGATAAAATTATTTCTCAAATTTAAATTAAATTCGAGTAGTAAACTTATAAAAAATCATGACATTTTAAGTAGTGGTACGAATTATATTTTGATTCCAAACCTCTAAATGTAATCTAAAAGTTTTCGATTAATGAAATCAAACTATATATTTGTAATTATTTTTTTAATTATTCAGTTGAAAAAATCATTAACACCCAAAAATCTTATACATTTCACTAATATAAGTAAATACAATAAATGTATTTAAAAAATTAGATAATTTTGAAAGTCTTAATCAATTTACATCAATTAGCGAAAACTTCCAAATAAGCCATTAATACAATACAAGTTAAACGATTTTAAGAATAGATTGTAATTTTATCACTCCGATTATTGTTTCCTATAAAAAGGTAAATTCATGTCAGCAGAATCAATATTTATGTATTCAATTTGTCTATATTTTTTATTATAAATGTGAATTATTAGTAAATCTTCAAGTGATGATATTTTTAAGAATTTAATAAGTAAAATACTGTGTTTTTGATTTGTATAAATACACAACTCACAAAAGAATAAGTGTAGCTCATATTAAGAATTCAAAAAATTTTTGAATATTTGAATGAAGAGAGTCCCTCGCAAAAGATTATCAATTACTAATGTTCAATCTTGCAGATATAGCATCAAATAAGATTTAAGTTCTCCAACAAAATTGATTGTGACAAAATTAGCAAGGCTTAAAAGAGGGAGAGAAAATTCACAGCCTTTAAAAATATTTTTGCAAATAATCGTTTCAGTGACAAAAGATTTTCGGTAGGAAAGTTGCATATGCACTATTTTCACCCTCTCAAGTCTTACAGACTGCCTCACACTGTGCACTTCTTGCCGGCGAGAGGGTGTTCCTGGGTGGAGTGGGTGAAGTACGTAGGGAGAATTTTCTCCTGGTAGAGTCACCCTAGGCGTGAAGGCCACTCCAATTTGCTCAGCTAAAGCCTGGGGCAGCGGAGCCAAGTCAGTCCTCCTCCTTTTTAGGCGCTCTGGTCCTATGAACTAAAGGAGGCAGCAATTTTTCTCCATCCATGAATGGCACACCTTTTCTTACTGATGCTGCATCGAACGACGCGCAGTTGAAAGGCCCAAGTTCCTGGCTTAGGCAAAGGGCCGAATTCGAAAAGTGAACGACAGTCTCCAAAAGTTTTAAAGATACTACAATTCAATATAAATGGAATCTCAACAAGAACAACTAAGATTAATCAGTTACTTGATCTGGCAATGACCAAGGGAGTTCAAATTATAGCGTTGCAGGAGATAAAGCTGAAGAAAAACACTTTCCTCAATATCAAGGGTTTCAACATCTTTAGGTCAAACAGACAGAGCGGGAGTGGAGGTGTTAATGATTTTCTTATCAGAGATGTAAAATATCTGAGCATAAATATCAACAGACAGTAATTGATGGATCTAATCTCGAGATACAAGGTATTAGGATCATTTGGAGAGGGAAACCACTTAATATCTTTAATGTGTACCCCCCCTGATCTTAATAGACTACCAAATGACTGACAAGACCTGTTCATTGCAGGAACTATCTGCTTAGGAGATTTGAATGCTAAACACCCCATTTGAGGCTGTACAGCAGCAAACCAGAGAGGAAATGAATTATTGGATTTCATTGATGACAGGAGCTACACTATTCTTAACGGTGGTTCTCTCACCCATTTTTCATACAGTTACACTACGAAAGAGGCACTGAACATTCAATTGTCAGCTCAATTTTGCACCTGGCTGTTGATGGGCTGCCCAGGAAAACTTGGGGAATGATCACCTTTCTATTTTAATTAAACTAAAAAAGAGACAATTAGTGCCCACCAGTAAAAACAAACAATGGATCTTTAGGAAGACTGACTTGCGAACCTTCACAGAGGTAGTTGACAATGAGATAGGGAGAAAACCTCTCGGAGACAGTGTTGAATTGAACTGGAATTTTTTTAAAAATTTGATCTTAAAATCAGCCAAGAAATCTATTCCAAAAGGATAGTTAATGAAAAAGAAACCTTACTTAACTAGTAAATCACCCCTTCTATACAACCTCTGTTGGAGGAAAGAAAAATAATCTTTGATACTTGGGATACAGGTGATAGTAATCACACAAGAATTGAACTGAATAAATTTAAAGAAAATATTAAAAAACTTTACACAAAAATTAAACAGGAAAAAGTGAACAAGCTATACTCAAGACTTGACTTAACATCTAATGGCAAACTTTACAAATTGGTTAAAGACATTAACAACGAACAACTCCAGGTTGAACCCAACCCCAACCAGTAATACAATACAAAATGAAGATGGCGAATTTGCCGAAAATGACATGGAAGCTTCCAATCAATTAGGTCTGCATTATCAGAAAATCAGTAATCTAGACATTGCTGTCGAAGACAGAAATGTCAAAATCAGGGCTAGTAATATCGATAAGCGTCTAGAGACTGAGAATCTGAAAGAATGACGTCACAACTACCACGCGAATTTTAGAAAATGAAAAAAATCAAATGGCGCTCTCTAGTAGGGAGAAAAATGCTTAAAATGTCTAATCTGAGGAAAAAGAAGTGCTTTACTGCTCTGTACAATAATCAATAATTATTTTTACATATATGTAATTATTGTTATTTAATTTTATATAAAATAATCTGATTTAAAACTATAATTCAGAATGTTAAACAACATTTTTTACATCAGCTAGTTTAAATTTTATTATTATTGAAAATTCTTTGATTTAAAAAATGTCTATTGGAATCTGAAAACATGTTCTCACCAGTCTGATATGTTCTGAAAGCAGATTACTACGAATTAAATGTTTTTAAATTAAAATAAAGTGGAAATAATCATGCTATCTAATCAATCTCTATTTGGATATTGAATATTAATTGAAAAACATCATAAAATCTACGCAGAGATCGATACTGATCCTTGAAAAATTGCTTCATTATTAATGCTAAGCTAAATACAATATAAATGTTAATTTTTAAATAGAAAAAGTGTCTTTTACAGAAAAGTACCAATTTTTTTTTTGTTTTAGTAGATATAATCATATAGTGTACAAGTTAACTGTTTTTTAAATAATAGCAACGCACACCATATATTGAAACTTAACTAAATTTTATTGATAATTAAAGGAATGCCAAAACGACGCAAATAAAAAATCTCTAAGAGAAAAGCTGTTTCTGAACTCGTCCTTTCACATCGTCGGGGAAAACTTGAATTGCTCTGTTGTTCACCTTGCGCTATTGTTCGGAGGAGATTGGTGTTGCCAATGTTCAGGTAGAAAGTTTTTCTAACTGCTGCTGCCAACTTCCGAGCAGATGTGTTTCACCACAATCATATACTAATACAAAGTAGTGCATGTTTTTTAAAATTTTATTTGTGTGTGGTCATTCTTCATTAGGTGTCATTGAAAAAAATGTTCGAAGATTTTTAAGGAACGTATATATAATTATTTTAAGCTATAAATTCTGTAAATTAGTTATGGAAAAATATTATTAAACATTTTTCGTGGATACTTAATTTCCTAATAAACTAAGGAATTAAATATCCACGAAGATGTTTAAGAATATTTTTCATTCAAAAATATTATGATTATAATTTTTTTAGCAAACACGTCTAATCACTCTCAATGTTGAAAATTATTTATATATTATTACCTAGTTTTAAATTCAATACCTAAATATATCTCAAAATGAAATGAATTATAATTGTAAAAAGTTTTAAAAAATTTTATTTTAAAGACTTGTTATCAAAACTGCAGAGCCAAAGTTATTCCATAAATATTCTCTATCACTGGTTTCATAATAGTAATTCTAAGCTTATTATTGAATTCAATCTATTCATATGTTTTTGGTATATGTGTAAAATTTATTTTCAACATAAATTAGGTTTCAATTTACAAGTATTGCATTGATCAATTTTTATCAAGTGATCCCTAAAATGATCTTATCGTGTACTTTAATGTTAAAAATATTAATGGTAAAATATAATTGTTTATAATTTTTACTTTCTCATATTTAATATTTTATTAATTTACTTTGATATAACTAAGTGTGAGGCATTAGAGAAGTTAATTTTTTAAACTGGCAGGGAAGTTGTATCTCAGTAATCACTTTGTTAATAATGTTTTCATTATGATAAAATAAAAAAAGTTTTTTCCTAATAAACAATGCTTTCTGACAACTTTTTCTTGATTGACTCATATGATACACTCATTATTGTTAAAATATAGGTTTTTGTTACTTTTATGTTCAAACTGTTTAACAGAAAGGGCATTAAATTGTGTATATTCCTAGTATTTCTTTATTTTGTTGTAGTTTTAATTATTTCTGAATAATGGATCAAATTAAACGATATTATTTTAAACTAAAATATTCTTGTAAGGAAACCTTGCAGCCACTATTAGATTTTAAAATTTTGTAATGTTCTTTAATGATAACTTGGCTTTATATATAAAAAATTGTATTAATCAATAACATAGTTAAAATATGTTAAATGTATTTTAAATTATTTTTCATAAAAATTGGAATATCATTGAAAATATGAAAACAAGTATATGGTTTTGCAATCTAAAAATTTTCCAATGAATTTTTTTAATGTTGTCATACAAATATATAGTACATATAGTCTTTAAATTTTCAAAAGCTTTTTACTGCTTAATATTTTTAAAAATTTGTTAAATTTTCTATTTTAAAATCAAATGTTTTCAATATTTAGCGTTAGTGGTATCCTTACCACTAAAGCTAAATACAAAAGTTATTTGTACTTGGAAATAAATTTAACAAAATATATACATGTATATATTTAAATGTATAAAACATATAGCTAACTAGTTGTTGTTATAGAAAATAATCAACAAATATTAAAATAAAAAGTCTTTAATAAAAACATTGTTTAAGACAGTATTTACAAGAAGAAAAAATATACAAAAGTTAATATTGTGATCAATTTTTGGTGAATGCAATGACAATCGAAAAAAATGCAAATAAATTGATATATATAACCAACACAGGTGATTTTACAACCACATACTACAATAATTTACTTAAAAATAAAATCACAGAAGTTACACTAAGATTGGAAAACTGTTACTGATTTTTAAAATTTGGAATTGTTAATGGTTACAATAAGATATAAAGAATACAGATGTACGTTGCTAACAAAATGCTGATTCCAAACTATACACATGTGATTCTGGAACTTATAGATTACTATATTTAAAAAGCACTACAAATATTCACAAAAGTAATACTAAAATTAGAAATCAGTAATGATTTTAGTAAATGATCCTTGAGTAATAATAATAAAATAAGAAATGTTGTGATCTGAGCCCTCCTAATTTTTAAAGCATACAAATGTTTAAGTAATGGGTAATTTATGGATAGAAATAAATGGCTTAGTTACAAAAAAATAATGATAATGTTGAATAAATCATGTTTAAAATAATAATTTAAATATCATTTTCTTCTTTAGAATTTGTTCAGAATTAAAGATAAGATTATATTTTGTTTTTCAATAGGATTTGGTTTTACAATTGAATTTTTTGGTGTTTTACGAATTCTGTGAGCAAATGCCTCTGACAGGTAATGTTTTCAGGGACTTTTTTAAGATTATCTTGTGATGTAAGTGAACAATTGGTTGATGTAATTATGACATTTAAAGTCAGTTCTATTGGTGAAATTAGTCTTTCAGCTGCCACAAACTGACTATCTGATGATATTGAATTAATTATGCTTACAATTTTTTGTTTGAGTTCTCTTTTTTATGAGAAAGGTTTAGGTTTGATGCAGTAGAATTATTTTTACTTAGCTCAAAAACTAATGAGTCTGACTCTTTATTTTGATCAGTAACATGCATATGTAACGTGAGATCATCATCGTTTTGAAGAATTACATCTTCAGAAATATTGCCTATGTTCATGGATTTTACACGACATAATAAATGGATATGTTTGCACATATTCCATTTTATGCTGGAATCTATACAAGTACAAGTATAATTGTGAATGCCTGACTTACACTCAAAGCAAGTTAATTGGCATTTGCAATAAACATCTGATTGTTGTACAAAATAAACTTCTTGAATTTCTGATGTTGAAATAATATTCCAGCCATTTTCAGTTTTGGAGACTAATTCATCGGGAATCTTTAAGTTTAAATCGTACGAAGCTCAATTAACTTATTCTTGAACTTCCCTTTATGCATGATTATTAGTCTATCAAATAATTTGTCTTTGATAAATTGCATAATTATGCTTATCGATTTATCTTATCTTTTTATGTGTTTACCTCGTAAGTAAACATGCTTGATTGTGCGATGCATACTCTCAACATGCATATTAGTATTAATATCACAGTGTAACCGATGACAATATGCCCATGTTTTTTTGCAGTTTGCATAGTTAGATACAAAATATTTTCCAAAATCAGAAGTTTTATCATTTAATAACAATGAAATAACCTCTGTTAACATTTTATGAAAAGCAGTAGAATCTCTCTCTTAAAAAAGTGTGCGTAATATTTTATACACCTCCAGTTGTTTTTCTGCTGAATTAATTTTTTAAGATTATTTTTCCACGCACGGTCTATGTGCCACGTACAAAATAATCTTTTTTTCGGAATTTCCGTTACCTGGCACTAAGCATTGTAAAAACAGTGTACCATATCAGACATAAAAATATTCGCCTTAACAATCCCAACTTTATTTTTTATGTATTTGAAAAATATTGAAAGGCAAATTTCATCAGTTCTATTTGATATTAATAATCCACTTGGGAAGCCTTGTCTGATATCACCGAGAACAAAAATTGTTATTAATTCAAACTGATATGTGTCGTAGTGCAAACGACATAAAAGGAGCCGCAGAGGAAACAGATGTTTTATTGTACAATGAATTCAGTTACAATTCCTCTCTGCAGTAGTGTTGAAAATGTATAAGGGAAATACATAAAAATTGTAATACAATGAGACAAGTGTAATAAAGAAATAAAACTAGACATTTCAAAGTGGCACCAGAAAATTGCACTTAAAGTTTATAGCAGTTTTCCATCCCAGGGTCCCTTTTCCCCTTGGGATGCATGGGTGGTCCGTATGATGTAAAAATGTTCTCTTTTTTTGTTTGTGTGTGGCCAATCAAGGGTGTGGAGGGGAGATTTCTGACCATTCCCTGGAAGACTAAAAATTACGCATTCATTTTATGATAAGAAAATAACCAATAGAAGAAATGGGAGGAGAAATGAAGACAAATATAAAGTTGAAGAGTTGAACCGAGATAGAGATGAATTGAATATTCAGATGAATTAAAAGCCACTAGCCTCCGACGAGAGTATTGAGAGATGAATTGAAAGCTACAAAAGCCTCCTACGAGATTGGGAAGACATCGATGAGACATGAATGAGAAAAAGATATGAATAGAAAGCCACAAAAGCCTCTTACGAGATTGGGAAGACACCGATGAGATATGGGAGAACCATGAATCCGAAGAGATAGAAATGATTTGATGAGTTCTCAGATGATAGAGAGAAATTGACGGACAAGTTAAGCTGACCAAATGAGTTACATGGCCTCTCATGGAGCAGAGCAGTTCACACCAGTAATATTGGGGCAATGCAATGATGAAAAGAGAGCCTAAAGAAAGGGAAGCAACTGTACTGACCTACCAAGCGGGATGCACCATAAAAGAGAAGAGTCTTTTTAATCTCTTCCTCAGGACCCTGGCCACACAATGTTTTATAAATATGTTTTGATTAAATTTATATGTTGTTAAGATAAGTAATCAAGAATGTTAAATGTAAATGTTTAAATTTTAGTATTATAATAAAATTGTATTATTATTTAACTTTGTCTTGCTGATTTGTTCTCATTAAATCTCCACTATTATCTAAGAACCTGGGTTAGCTCGGTGTTTCCTTATACACCGAGATACACCACGACAATATGATTTCAATCCACGTGTCCCATCCACACAAATACAATCTAAGCTATATTTTTTTTAAATTTCAGATTGAGCATCTGTCATTATCATTAAAACAAAATCTTTATCTTTTAATTCACCCTGTTGTTGATCAACAGTTCCCTGAGGTTTATAATAAAGGACAATGCTTTCATTACTTCTCATTTCATTTACCCAGGTATTTATGCTGGTACCATCATCTTTATGTTCAGCATGAGTTAAATTGTTTCTATTTCAATGTTGTAATTGTTTCTATTTCAATGAAATAGTGATATTCTATACCAGATGAAATTATTTTAACTCCACAATCTTTAAATAAAAATATTTTGTTTCTTTTTCAACACTAAGCTTCCAATGTTTCAAACTCTTCAAAAGATGGAAATAAGAAATTATAATATTTAAGTTTAATATCGTCTTTGGAACTGAAGTGGACTTTGAAATTCGTTTCCAACCCTGTAAATTCACATGTAAGACACTCAAGATGTTTGTTATGTTCCTTTTTATGGCCTAAGTGAATTTTGCAAAAATGCACTTTGCAACTCCCATTTGAAGACACTGTTAACTTTGTTGACGATAGGCAGAACAAATTAATTTTCTTCTTATTTTCTGTATTAACTCGCTGTTTTGAGCAGTTACACACAAAATAAAAGTGTTGACTACCTACTTTATTTTTTTACTTCCTCAACAGTCTTTGATGACATGTGAATTCATTTCATTTTCTAAATTTGCTTTAACCTTTTCGAATTTTTCAAGTGAACTCAACAAACACACAAATGTCAGTTACATTAAGGGCCGAAATCGGCTTGCCGATAAGAGTAGTATCGGAGCGATACCGGCAAACAGTACCACTACCCGTCAAAACATGTCCGCCCTGGGCAAATGTGTACCGAATGTATGGCGTGGCATTGGAGCGGTATCGGCAAAGCCGATGTAATCGTTTGCCCGTTATTTTACCGATGCCATTTCATAAGTGGACCAACTGCTTTTGATAAGTGACCCAGCATCGGCAACCAGTAAATAACCGACAGCATACCCCTTAATAAAATTTTTTTATTTTAAATTCATGATTGTTTTTTTGTTTGAATTATTTGTTTATTTTTTGTTTAAATTCCAATATCACTTACACTGTTTACACATGTTGCATTTAATATTTCGTCTAAAACTGTTAAATAGCGCTTAACAGAAAAAATTCTCTAAAAAACATTTTAAATCATATTATTAACAATTGCAAACAGAACATTTTTATTATACATTTATTAAATAGGGGTTTCAAGTATTTTCATTATATTCCTGTTTGATTGAAATCAAGATTCTTTCATTCAAATTTTTAATATTTATGTGAGAAAGCTGTTAGATTTAAATGTTTTATAATTAACAATCAATACAAATATCACAACTGTTTTTAATAGAATTAAAGTGCATATTTAAAAAAAAATATTTTTTTGCACTTGAGAAATAAGTTTCCTTAACATAATGACTAGATATATAATAAATTTATTAGACTAAGTTGGTGTCATTTAAATAATATTTGCTTATTGAAAACAATGATTTAATATTAAATTATTTAAATATTTTTTCATTAAATAACAATTTCAACATGGCAGAAGTAAAACAATTTTATTAATAATTAGTGGGAATTTTGATATAAATACAATAATATTGGAACTCAGACTTCATAATTTTAATTACTTTTTAATGCAAATTATTTATTATGTAAATCATTCTGAAATATATGCACATGAAATAAAAATGTTAATTTTAAAGAATAAAAATTTATAATTTTTATTTAAGTATGCAAATATATTTAAAAAATTCTACCAAAATTTATGTACTATTATTACAAGTTAGTTTAATTTAATAGCAGTATATACACACATAAAAGTTTCTCTTAAATTATTCATTTTTATATTTTAAATATCCTCACTTATTTAAAATGCACAGTTTTTGCATTGCATAAATGAAAAGAAACAAATTTTAGTTAAAAAAATTTATATTTAGTTCTTTTTAGTCAATTAACACAAATGTTTTATACAATAATAAGAGGCACCTTCTTACCTCTGAAAAGGAAAAAATAATAAAAATATTCTTTAAAGAAATAAAAAGTGCTTGCTAATGAAATTCATATTACAAGATATGAGACAAAAATTTTAGGAATATAAAATTTGTTTAATAAAAAGCAAAATTATTCAAATTACAAAAATTAAGTATTTTTCAATTTACAGCACAGTACTAAATCTGGCAGCTCCGGTTTGTTTTGTCAGTAAATGTACCTATAAAGGAGAATTCTGTTTAGTTTATAAATATTCATAATTTTACAGTAGTAAAAAATACATATTAACCTATCAACAATATAATTTCATGATTTAATTGACTTTGTAAGGATATTTATAAAATCCATTAGATCATGTAATTGAATTGGTAGTAATTTTTGTAGTGCAACTATTTTCAAAGGAATTTTAGCACTTATCGCCATCTTACAATTAACATTTTGCAAGTACCTAAGCAAAATTATATTTGAACACACTAGTTTTTTCTTATCAACATAAAAATGTAAGGAGACCAAAATTATTTACAAACCTGTAATATTAATGCACATGGAATTATACCTGCAATATTAATGTAAGTGAAATATCTATAAATTATTTATTAGCAGTTGATAATTCTTAATTTCTAAATAAAAACATGTGTTTCATGATTATACGACATAATGTTATTTACTCTAATATCTCAAAACTTTATATTATTACTCATTCTAACCATTTTAATTTTCTAATATTTGCCTATAAATCCTTTCTATATTAAAATATTTTTGAATGAAATCTGTTTTGTAATAAAACTATTGTAAATGAAAAATATGTTAAAAAAATAGCTTAGACAGTATAAGAAACTGATATAGTATTAATTCTATTGAGATTATTTTCCTAATAATAGTAACTAGTGGCAAGCAAAGAAATGCAATATTTTTGTATCTATAATTAATTATCAATAAATATTTCCCAGCCATCATTTTTCTAGCCCAAAATTAAAACTATGGGAAAGCTGGAAAAATTATAAAAATAAGATCGGATAAGAAAAAAGATAAATATATCCACATTGAGACTTTTCTTTTTAATTTGGTTTCGAAATATGTCCATATGATACAAAAAGTATCTGAATTATAATATTAATTTTTAAAATAGAAAAACGTAAATAAAGCAAAAAAGTATAAGAAGAGAAATATGATTTTTCTCACGTTTTTATGAAACTAACTGCCAAAGAAAAAAAATCACCATGAGTCTGATTCTTAAATTTCACCTTTAATTATGTTATTCAGATTCATCATTTAACATAATATTTATTTCAGAAAAAGTAAGAAATATCCTTAAATAATGAAACACTTTATGACAATGAAACACTTTATGTAAATCATAAATAAATAATTATTTATATTTAAACATGTTATATTTAAATATTTAATTCTTCATTAAATATTTAAGTAAGTTTTAAATGTTCTTAAAGTTTAGAATTTTAAATTTTAGTTAAAACATTTTTAAATTACAATAGAACAGTATGACTTAAATTTTTATTTTATAAGCAAACAACGTTGCTTCATTATAATAGGAAATTAAATTATAAATACAAATTATTTTATAATTGAGAAATATATTAAATGTATGGTTAATTGAAAAAATATGTAAGAAAGATCGAAAATAGAACATATTCCATCTATGGAAAATTGAAATTAAATTTAATATTTATTATTAACTTTAACATTTATTAATAAAATTTTTTTAAAAAAAAGTATATTAAAATAAAAATGTTCTTAAAAGAATGTACTTACATATTTATGCTGTTTATTTAAAATAAAATAATGATATTCTATAATGTCAAGATATCAAAATAGAAATCCGAAATAGTTAACAATCGCATATACTTCTAAATTGGAAATAATTCTATATAAAATGAAAAAAAATCGTTTGGTTTGCAATTATTATATTGAGTATTGCCAGATGACAACAAAATATTAGTAATTTTTTTCCTTAAAAAAATCTGCTAATTATTATACTTATATCTATTAATTTTTAAACTCACTTTGAAAAAGATATTTTATTGACTATATTTTTTCTCTGAAAACATTTATATTTTCCATTTTAAATAAAATAGAAATAGAGAATATATACTACAAAATTATCATTTGCTCAAAAATAAAACCCAAATAATATTTGTTTCTGAATTTAGCAATTACGTTTGACTGCATTTATTATACGCAACTATCAATTTTCTAAAATAAAAAACGGAATCATGTTTTCAATATGCTTAATTAATCAAAATAATATCAGAAAATATTAGTGTTTTAATATAGAATGAAATACTGTTAGGCAAATATATTAGTTAATAAGAGTAGATATAAAATGAGAGTTCACCAACACTCGGAGTGCAGAGCATTGGAGCAAATTCTTATCAAAGCTGGGGATGGAGCAACGTTAAAAGTTTGTAGTCTTATACGAGGGTTTAGAATGACGTCATATATTTGTGATCTTATACGAGGGTGTTCTTACTAATCAGATTGTGTGACGTCATTGAATAGTGGTGCTATCTATTGAGAAATTTTGAAACCTTAACTTTGATGTTGATGCTGCCCTCTATGGGAATAATTTTGAACTGTTTATTTTTATTTTAAAATTTGAATTTTGCCATCATCGCAGATAGAACCTCGTACCTCATTGGTGGTAGTCATCTTAACCACAGAGCTACACGAACTTCACTGGGGAAGGGGATTTTATGGTTTATAATCATAGGGGTGATAAGGACTTGCATTTTTCTTTAGTGACTTTAAATAAAATTTCTGTGTTTTATGATTAATTACAAAAATCATAAATACTAAAGAGTTGTATTTTAAGCTATAAATTTAAAAATTATAAATTTGAATGTCATAAAAAAATATATTATTTAAAATGAAAATATGATTAAAAATGTAGAATTATATCTCATCACTTCTTTTTAGAAAGATACATAAAAATAAAAACTGCTAGATTGTAATTGTATTTATTTCTTTTATGGATTTAAATAGAGAAACTTATGAAATTTATAGAAATATTTTTTATAAAGTTTTCACTTATAAAATCAACATTATTCACAAAACTCAAAGCAACATACTAAATATTGATCAGTACAAATATTTCAAATCCTAAAGAGTTGTATTTTTCTAGATTCGACATCATTAAACAATTATGTTTTCATTGACTGGGATGGATAATTATGCACAAATTATACTCAAATATGCTTTGGAAAACATTAGCTAATTCTTTTACAAGGAAAATAATTAGACTTAGCGATAAATTATTCTCATTCTCAGGAGATACAGTAACCAAAAGCATACGTTTACTTTCTATGAAGTGTGGAAAATTCTTAGTAAATAAATACTCAATAATTAAATCATTGAATTCCTGAACACATTCAGTTAAAGTCTCTTTTTGAAAATAATTTAATTTGATAAATGCATAGTTATTAAAATTAGTAAAATTAAAAGTTTGTAGATACATATAATCTTTCTCATTTAAAACCAAAATATAATTATTCGCAAAATTTAAAGAAGAAGTATAATTAACCTTTTGAATCCGGCGTTGCCGTTTCAAGAAACAGCTCCTGGGACGGCGCGAGAAGAGGATATTTCCTTCCCCCTGTTAGAAACGAGAGGGTCATTTTCACCCCACTTACTTGCAGAAAATTTCGCCTTAACGAATCTTTATCTTTTCAGGGAGATAACCCGCGTTGGGTCTGCCGTATTTTTGAGGAACATGTAAATGGGTTTACCATAAACACTATACTTATCGATAAGCAATAGACTTTTTCCATTTTAATATATATACTCTAGTCCGTTTTGCAAATTGTGATATGTGATAAATTAATTTATTACACAGAATTTTCTGAAATTATTAAACTGTATTTCGCAGTCATTTTCTTGGTTGTTTATCGCACAATTAACGATGGTTTTTTATTGTTTCTGTTAAGTCGTACTAACTAATACATATATGATTATATAATAAATTTGATT
>JAPDSC010007783.1:1184226-1202313 GCA_026290005.1 Latrodectus geometricus | reverse complement strand
GGCTGTCCTGAGGACTTTCTCAAAGAACATCCAGGGGACGTCCAAATGACATCCAAGACGTCGGAGGATCAAATATGGATGTTTTGGATGTCCGAGGGATGTACAATGGACGTTGTTTGCTATCTGGGTTGGCATCGGCGGAAAGGCTCTGCCCTGGATATGCCATTTTCTGGGAAATAGATGTATCAGAATGAAAAATAACAATTCCCTCTCCGAGAGTTTCAGGATCTTTCAAGGGGTACCTCAGAATTCTGTCCTGAGTCCAATTAGAGTTGGACATGATTATATATAGTGAGAACCTGATGTAGTGATCCTGATAGGTATAGTGAGAACCTGATAGGTTCTCACTATACCTATCAGGCATCGAGTAAATAGACAAGTTAAAATATGAAGTTGGCGTTTTTGAGGATGACATTGTCCTTTGGAAGTCCAATACTGATTTGAGGAGGTTGGAGAGAGACATTAATCTTGTCCTTGGGGACATTTGGGATTTCGCTGAAGACCATAAACTGTGTTTCAACTCAACTAAGTCTACAGTTAGCTTTTTCACAACCCATAGAAATCTTTATAATTTCCATCCAAATATCTTTTTGAAAGATCAACCACTGTCAGTGAATAAACACCTAAAACATTTGGGCTTTGTGCTGGACCCGGAAATACTGGAAAACAAGCATATTGATCATTTCGTGCTTAGGGCAAGAAAGTGGATTACTATCTTAAGGTACATTTCAGGACGTGATTGGGATGCAGATGCTAGTACTTTTCGAAATACATATATCCCAGATAGCAAACGGTGGTCCTCAGGATGTTCGGAGGACGTTCTTTCAGGACCAGGGGGATGTGAGAGGACGTCCGTCGACGTCCTACGGACATTCTCAGCACGTCTCAATGTCCGGAAGTGCTACGTCCGTAGGACATCCTACGAACGTCCGAAACGAACGATATTTGGACATGATTTGGCGCACATTAGGACGTTCATATAACAGCCTTTATTAGGTTGCTTTTTTATAGAATTGAATTTTTTTTTAAATAATTATAGGGAAATTATCATTATAGTATATAATTTTCATTATAATAATTAAAAAATAATTCTATTGTTATAATGAAGTTTAAATTTTTTAACTATGTTTATAATTTTTGCCTTAAATTATTCCAATTAAAGATACTTTTAAAATAATGAAAAGTTTTATCATTATTTTTTAAAAATATCTTAAACTACATTTGCTTATAAAGCACTTTTACCGATGTTATTATTTTTGCATGTGTAATTAGATATCTAATCTCAAGAAACTTTCCTTTTCTATGAGGTAATATTTATTATTTTTTTAATCTTCAATTTTTTTGTATCAAAAAGAGTACCTAATAATCAGAAAAGTAAGCTAATATAATCCACATCTTTACAATACCAATTAAAAATTTACTCAAAAGAAATAATATTTCTAAACATTTACAATATTTTGAGGCATGTTTTTAAATATGAATTTTTAAATAAAGTATATATAAAAAGTAGAAAAGTTGCTTATTTGATGATTTACCAAATTTTTTATTTTTCTGGAATAAGACTAATAATTATAATTAATGGAAAACAATAAGAATATTATTTTCCATTATATGTAAGCCAAGTTTCAAAACTCCTTGAGTTATTTATTAAAACCTAAATCTATGTGTATTATTTAACTATTTTATATCAAAAAGAAAAACAATAGAGAAAAAATATCACGACGATATGTGTTTCTAATGATTGATAAAATTTTGCCATCTTATTTTGTTTCAAATTAATTATTATTACAAACAAAAATAATCAAGAATCCACACTTTTAATCAAATGCAACAATCAATTTGTATTTAATTTTAATTTTGTTTTTAAGAGAAATGTTATATTCATAAAGTTTATATGAAAACTATTTTAAATAAGCAGTATCAATTCACTTTAATTTATCAAAATGTCAACATTTATTTAACTTTAAACAAAGAGAAAAATTTAAGGTCAATTTTCCTATATTTTTAAATATAAAAAATCTGAGAAAAAAACTCATTTTTCTTATTTAATGGGCTTCATATATTTTATCATATAAATCATGACATGATGCATACTTTCTATAAAATCCATTAAATAATTTTTTGTTGTTGTAGAAGCAATGTTTATTATATTGTCTAAAAAATAGTTTTTATTAGTCTATAAACACAAAGAGATCACTGCTTGATTATAATTATTACAAATAGACTCACACACATTCCTATGGCATAGGTATATTTTGATACCTATAAAATAAACACATTAGAAATTCATGTGAAAACTTTATTTAAAATGCACAGTTGTATCAAGCACAAATTATAAAAAATAATATCATATAGGTGGGAGAAAGGAAAAGAAAAATAACACAAATACAGCAATATATTTTGTTAATTTATTTTAAACAAGCACAGTGTGGTTGTAAATTATCACTAATAAATTTACATTCTTATGGCAAAAATATATTTTCACACCTTAAATACAAAAAGAAAGAAAAGTTAATTTGGAAAACCTTTTTTTTTTGTTTACATTTATATCAAGTCCAATAGAAAAAAATAATATCCAAATAAATGAAATGAAAAATATTCCTCTAAACAATATTTTCTGTTAATTCATTTGTTTTCCTGTGTGACAGTCAATTACATATACTTTTGCATTTCCATTTTCAATACTTGATATATTTGATCCTGGACAGAACCTATTATATAAAAAGAAAAATTCATCTTTTTGTAAAATTTTACAAGATCATAAGTAATATAAAACTTCATGCCAAGATAAAACATCGAGTTAAATTTTATTCAAGTTATGCAGTATTTAAAAACAAATCAAA
The DNA here is from genome assembly GCA_026290005.1 of Latrodectus geometricus. Lineage (NCBI taxonomy): Eukaryota > Metazoa > Arthropoda > Arachnida > Araneae > Theridiidae > Latrodectus > Latrodectus geometricus. Next base: position 1,199,470 of record JAPDSC010007783.1, on the reverse strand, counting down.
ATATATCAAACAATAAAGTAAAATGTCTTTATTACTTTAAGATTCTCAAATGATAACTATTTTTTGATAGACAATATTCTGTGATATATATCAAATCCGACCAAGATAAATTTTTTAAATATTTTAAAAAAATGTAAACATTTTAATCATGACAAAAGATGATAAAATCTCTTTGATTATTAAGAATTAACTTTTGAAAAGATTAAGTACTCACCAAATTTAATGTTTTAAAAAGACTAAAGAGATTCTCTGACGCCAGAGCAAGATCTATGACATTTTAAAGAATTGCCACTGTTGGGAGGTGACTAATTTAAATTAGGAAGAGGGACAAATAATTATTTAAAAAATATCATCTTTTAACATTAAATGTAAAAATTTATAAACATTATAAAATATTTAAGAATAATTAACCAAAAATTTAAAAGCTTTAGTTCTATTTAGAACATCTTTGAGAATTCTAGTATTTGCTTCTGCAAAATCGTTTGTATTATTTTGCCTTGTTACCAGTGATTTGTTCTCTAATAACAGCCATTCAATCTTCCTATCATAAAATAAAATTAATTTTTGGACGAACGCTGGATATTTAAAAACTTCATTGACGACATCTTTTAAGGCTGTGGCAAGCATATTTTCTTCCTTTACATACATCACCTAAGAAAATAAATATCCATAAGAAATCATATTTTTGGTCTGATAGAAATATTGCAATAATTTCATATAAAACAAAAAACAAACATTAAAATTCCCAAGTACAATGAAACAGTCTGCAAATATTTAAATTTAAGCAAAATTAAAAATTACTCTTTCTTTATAGTGGTACCTTGAATTTCGGATAATTATTGTATGTTTTAAGCTTTTAATTTAGTATTCAAGACAAGCACATAAAAATGTATATACCGTATTTTCCTATATATAATCCGCAGATTATCTGTTAAAAAGTTTGAAATTTCACTGTGTGTATATCAGATTATCCACCGCAGCGGATAATCTGATAAAAAGTATTTTCAACAGAAAAACTTACAATTGAAATTTTGAAAATGCTATTTATGTATGCTTTATAAAATGAATAACAAATGGTGCTGAAGAAATTCACGATTTAGTTTATATATTGCAGCTATATTTAATTATGTCCATTATATATATATATATTAGAGTAGTTTTGTCAAAGACAAATTCCTTCTTGAACGTAATTGGAAGTTTGTTCTGGAACGGAAAAATGTTTATTCAATTCATTCTAGAACGAACTTGAATTTGTTTATACTCGTTTTGCCTTTATCTGAGTAGTTTGTCCTAAAAATATTCATACATCAGCATGTTTAAGCGAAATGAATTAAGTTAATTATATTTTTCAGTGATAAATATTTCTTCAACTATTTTTTTCTCACAGCGATAAAAAAGAGAAAAATATTTTCCTCTCACAATTTCAGCTTTCCTTCAAACTGGTGCTTACTGGCCATGAATATACGACGACACTAAAGTTTAGATTTGAGTTTAACAAATAATTTTTAACAAAATAATTTAATTTTTATAAGCTAAGAATTTTATTTTTAGTAATGAAAATTACTTACGTTGTCAAATTCGTCAGTGTTTATGCGCATGAGTTAAAATTTGCTTATCGTGCATTTTAACGATTTTAATAGGTGAATAAGCCAATGTGTATTAGCAAATTTAGAACTTATTTGTAGAAAAAAAAATGTTTTTTACCGTGGCAAACATAACAAAATTTTCACATCAATGGTTGGAATTCCTAGATGTAAATAATAACCTCATTAAGACATTTTGCCAAAGTTACGATGAAGTTTATTGTGCGGAGTTCTTGTGTGATAATGGTGACAAATGCACACTAATTTAGGATAAGCACAAGTACAATATGAAACGAAAAATATAGCCACCAATGCGCTTTCGGAAATATCTTTCATTTAAATATCAATGAATCATATATGTATTTATTTTATTTGTCTACATTATCAACAGTATTCATCGTAAAAATGGTTGCGGATTGTACAACATTTTATTTATTTATTTATTTTTTATTTAAAAAAATGACCTTGCGGATTATATGCAGGAAAATATGGTACTTCCAATTGCATTAAATAGAAATTTGCAAAAGAGCGCATACAATAAACTTACAGATTGAAAAATTTTCATAAGACGTTGTTTGTCTTCTCTGTATTACTTTGAGAAAATATCCATTCTGTTTGAGCATCATGGAAATGGAAAAGCAATTGCCTATTTTTTGGCCACATAATTTTCAATGCCCTTTTAAAGATGTGAATCATCAGATATAAAAATTTCACGATACTATATATAAGATAAATTAAAGAGTTTTTTTTTAATATTAATACCTTGATTTCAGAATTTATTTTTAAAATATTAGTGTGGCACAGGATCATAATAATGAATTAATAAAGTTGAAATGTGACATTTTATACCAGTCAGAATCAAATACATACTAATTCCAAACTGTTAGCAACTAGGTTTACTTAAACATATATGTAGAATTAATGGTATAAGATGCATGATTTTTTACTTTATATATGCCTTGTTAGGTAAACCATATAATACGATTAATATAATTAATCAAAAACTAAGGAATAATGAACAAGTCCTAAATGTAAATTATTTGATATTAAGGAAGTGGCAAATTTTCATTCTTTTAATAACTTACCCAATATATTATATATATAAGTTACATTCACATTAATTACTTCTGTAAAAATATTTTTGATAAGTTTTAACAGTTTCTGTTAAAAATTCACAAAATTGAATCATTTTGCACAAATTTCCAATAACTAAAAGTTATATATCATGATATTAGAGATTAAATACCAACTCTTTTCCACCAAAGCAAAGAGGAAAGCTCTTTTTCAAAAGATCAATGCATCAACATAATTTGGCTTCTTTAGATTTGCATGTATTAAAACAGCAATCGGTATGGCTCCAACTTTTGTCACAGTTAAAAGAAATATTAAAATTTATGAAGATACTTCTCAGCTGGTTGTGGAATCTAGGATAATCATTTCTGTTGAAGGCTCTAACAATTGAGCTCTTTTCACAACTGAAGTAACTAATAAGATAGCCCAAGAGTCACTTTCGAGAAACTTTACAGTTGTTTCTAAAATATCAAGTTACAGAAATGAATTTTTTAAAATATTTGTAACAAAATTTACAAGCAAGAAATTATTGAACATTTTAAACCTAAATTTTACCATAGATTTTTAAGTTTCATTTTGGTTAAGTTCAAAATTCCAAATGCACAAAAAAACATAATTTAAATTTTAAATTAGATTTAAAAACTCATTTAGTTTTTCTTAATACAGCTTCAAATATTAAGGAATCAAATAAATGAAAATAAATTATTCAGTTTGGACAAAATGAATTTATAATAAATAATGCAATAAATAAATAAATAAGTTTAAACAGACAACAGTTCTTAAAAATCAGTAATCTTAAGTTTATAACAAAATTCATAAATTATTATTTGTGTAAATTACTTTCAGAGTTACTAACTATAATAATATAAAAACTTTTTATCCATTTTATCTTCCCCTATTTTCATGCTAAGTTAAAAATTATAATAGTTTATTCAAAAAAAAAATTGAAAATACATGAAGGGTTACCTTTTGATTCAAAATGAGAAATTTTTTCCCTTTAATTTATCAAATGGATTGGTCCATGATCCTGAATTAAAATTCTTCCAGCAGTAATGCAAGTAATTAACTTGTGATTGTTTTGCATTTAAAGAGAAATTTTCCAAACTACAAAAATAAAAATGCATTTTTGTGACAACAAATAGCTTCTGCTGGTCCCAAGTTAGAATCAAAGTACCCAAAAAACTTCTTTCTCGCCTAAAGAAAATTAAACTTTATAAATCTCATTCACACATTATATGTATTACTTAACTAAATAAATAATAGAGTTATTCTTACATTATCACTGACTCTTAACATTCTTAAATCTTAGACGGAACTAGTATTATGTGAATGACCCAGAAAAACTTTTATTTCTCCAACTAAAGGTAGAGTTAATTTAAGAAATGGATCTTTTTTTAAAGTATCTTTAATAATTTTTTGATAACAATTTTTAAAGTTGCTGTGCACTTCGCATTTTTTATAGAATTGTTTGATTTATTTAAATTGCTATGCTGGCATTTCTATGTTTTACTGAATTCTATTCTATAAAATATAAATTTAGCTAAAGTTAATTTTAAAAAATAGAAATGCGAAAAACAGATGAAAATATCAGAAAAACTATATTTTTAAGTGCTCCATTGTCTTTTTTGTGTTGAGAAACACCCATCAAGACAATGAAAATGATTTAAAAAGCATGTGTCATGAACATTAATATAGTAAAAAACAAATATATACGTAATAGAATAATATCATCAAAATATTTACCTCTGAAGATTAGTACTTGAAAAATATGTTATGCATTCTGCATTGGTTATTTGCTTTCTTGGGGATATTCTTGTACGACTGTATGCACAGAAATATCACCAAGACTCTTGCCAGGCTTAATTGCCAACAGCGATAATGATTCAGACATGGTTGCTAGTGACATCACGGGGTACTTTAAACACGGGGTACTGAGGGATGGTACTTTAAACGTCAAAGTCACGTAATATTCTGTCCGGGTAAACACATGATTAGTTACCTCTTTAAGCGTAGGAAAAGAATTAATGAGAACTCGCAAGTAAAAATATACATATGCAAATATTTCTTTAAGTTAACTTTAATGGCAAAAACATAAGTTTGGCACAACTACTTTATTGGTGACTTTCAGTTTTGTCTCCAAGGTGAACCATCCTCGAGGGTTTCATAAGTCGCGGACGTCATGGATGATAAATAGACACGTATTAGAAGTCCATGAAAGGCTGTTCAGTGGAATTTTGATGGTCGATCACTATGGATGTCTAATAGACATCCATTAGACGTCAACATATGGATATTAATTCATAGATTTGTGTGGACTAAAAATAGATGTCAATCAGACGTTCGTTGTGGATGTAATCTGGATATTTATCGTAACTTGCAAAAATTTAGCAGACAGTTTTTGTGGATGGAATCTGAATATCACCTAAGTTTATTAAGTAAAATAATATCATATATATTGTTTAGAAAAACCTTCACGTGTGTTACATTTCGTGATAATGATATATAATTACTATATATTAGTTTTTTTTAGCATTAATTAATTTACTAATACATATGAAGTGAAGAAAGTATTCTTCAAACTTCGAATAATTTAACGATGACTTTGTGTTCGTTATTTGATTATAATAGTGATTATATAATTAACTCCAAGCACAGAAAATGTAAAAGAAAGATTTTGTTCGAAAATATCTGTCGAATTATAACTTTTTGATTGAGGATAGAACGTTTCGACATTCTTTATATACAACATAGAATTTTTGTGGATGTAGGTCTTCAATATTATTTTTTTAGATTAGAACCATGAGTTCTAATAGATAAGTTGGCTAAAGATCAAAAATAAAAGTTATCACAAGTTTTGTGAACGAATTAATAAATATTGTGAAAGAATTCTAATTATTTTCTTAATAGTTCTACAGTTAATCACAAGTGAAAAATATTTTATTACTAATTATTGTTGGTACATATTATCTTATCATTAGTTATGCCTTTATTACAAAAAGTTTCGATTAATTTAACAGTTTTGTCTTAAAATATTTTTTAGGATAGAAGAAATTAATATTTGTTATAGATACTGTGTAACTTAAATGTACACAACTCAAGATGCTAGAAAATGTGACTTGTTTTTCTAATATAAATGCAAAACATGAAAGTTGAGTGTTCTTTAATATATAAATTTATAAATATTTTACAAAACGAAATTTATGTTTTGTTTTACATGAAATAAATCCTTATTGTGTTTGTTTGTTGAATTTTTGCTCAGGGCTGAATTGAAAATGGTTGAAAATTCTAATTACAGTGTTTTTAATTAATTGAAAACAATTAACACTGAATTTAATTCTAAAGTGTTTATCTCAAATGTAATTCATTTAAGAGATGTAACAGTTTGTTCTAGAATACTTTACGATTTTCGAAACAAGTGACATTATTTAACTTTTTTGAAATTGTTTATGTTACTGTAGAAAAAAATATTTATGGTATTGGATTCCCCCTTTTTTGCTACATTCCCGCCGTGTAATTTTGAAAAATATTAATTTTTTAATTTTACAATTTTTGTAAGTTATTGTTTTTCTTTTAATTCTTACAGCATATGCTTTTTATTCATTCTAAATATTTCATCAATCAAGAATGCAGATGAGAAGTATTCCACCTCTCTTCAATGTTAAACTTACAGAGTTTCCAAATGATATAGATTTAATTTTTTAGTAGATTATTTTATAGTTAATCTATTTATGAGACTATTATGCATCACTTTATGGTGCTGTAACTTAAATTATTTTATGAAGTATACAATTTTAAGTGTTATACTGTTTAACTTATATTTTCACATTTAAATTGAAACCAATCATAAGTGATTTTTTTATTTGTACTTCAGTATACCATTTAAAAATATTTAATTAAAATTTTACTTCAGTTTTCATTGCATTAATTTCATGTTTGTATTTTTAGTCAGTAAGTACATTAGAATTAAAATGTTACATTATACATATACATTTTTATGTGGTATTTGTAGACCTTCATGTTTTTATGTATAAACTGAAATTTCAATCTGTAGTAATTTTTCTTTCAAATTTTTAGACTTTTTATTGATTTTGACATACACACAAAAAATATGGTACTTACATATTAGTGTTACTATGCAGATTATTAGATTTTATGAATATAATTATTATTTTTTAAGTAAACTTAAGTAAAAGTTTATTATTATTGCTTTATTTTGTTACATCAGGACACAATTCACGGGGCGCATTTTAGGCTTGGCATAAAATTGGCTGCGGTGAAGCTAATATAATAAAATATCTAGTTATGTTCTGCATTTATTCTGTTGTGTATTAGTTTATTTTCAGATTAGAATTAAGTAGGATTCTCAAAAACTAGATATGTTTTTCCCTATTAAAATAACTAAATTAACATGCAATAAATCATGTATAAACTCTAAGTTATTTCAACCAGATGAATAGTGATTTAAGTGGAACACAGTAAAGTGGGTACATTCTGCTTGATTTACTATTATTTATTTCACATTAATGACATGATTTTCTTTTGACAAAGCATAATTTATAACACTTCGAGACCTTTTACATGCAGCATATTACATTTGGCCGGTAATCGATGTGCTTTGAAATTCATTAAATAAAATTTATTTCTCTCTGCATTTACTCCTTGAATCGAAACACATCGTATTTTCTCAATTAACTCAATTTAAACTAAGGGAATATTGAATAAGAATATTTTAAATTTATAAATTTTAAATCAATCATCTTAATTTCACAAATTTCTGTGGGAGATATTCAAATAAGATGAGTGTTACCAATATTAGTAATTATTCCACTGAGATAAGTAATAGTATTTTATTTATTCAAGTTTATTAAAAAAAATATTTCATAGGTGCTAAAAAATTTTCATTCATTATTTACCAAAAAATAGTTATAAGTGAAAAAAACTTGGAGAATGAAATATATAATTAAATAGTTTATATAATGACTGATATCCATAATTTCTTAGTTTTTGCATTTATGAATAAAGGTATAAAATACAGACTTCATAAAAATTGGTAAAAATAAAAAATATACATTAATATTTAGAATTTTAATCGTTAAGGCAATTTTAGATTATTAGTGTTTTGATCAGTAATAAGTTTTGTATTATCCACATACACAGAATATCATTATAAGTTTTGTTTCAGAATAATTAAAAATATTTTAAATTTATATTATGTTTTATTTTGTTTCATACTATAATATATATAATTTCATTTTTTTTTCTCCAGTGAAATTTAGAATTTAATTAAAACTTTTAAAGAATTTTTGGAAAATTAGGATACATATCTCATAATTTTTGTAATCGGGAAGTGATTTCAATAAAATATATTTTTTAAAGTACAGAGTTAAGAAATTATGAATATTAACATATTCTAATTTAGTTTAATAATTAAAATAAATGTTCTATACAAATTGATACTACATTTTAACTGATTTTTAATATTTTACTTGATAATGATATACTTAATGTAATAACATAAAAAATTCACTAATCAGCAGAAGTGTCTTTACAGTTATAGGTTTAGAATTGTTACTTTGAAATTTCAAAATGTTTATTTTTTTTTAGATGCTGTAAAAATGAATGCTGCCTTGGCGAATGTTACTGATGTACTAATAGTATTCTGAGTTAAAAATTGTTCACGCCCTGCATAAATTAGATTTTTGAATGAAATGAAAAAATTGCATAATAAAATGTTATATTTTCATATAGTGTTTTGAATTTAATTTAAAATACACATTCTAATACTATAATTAAATTTTTCATTAACTGATAACACTATAAAAATAAAATTTTCTTAAACACATTAATTTCATATTATAAAATAGAATTTTAAATAATCTGCTAAACTGATTGCTGGTTGAACTTTTAATTTAATTTTATTTGTTTTTCAAATTTTGATTTTCTTTTATCTTAACCTAATCTTTGATGTAGTAAAACTTGTATTTTGATTTTACTTATTTTATAAAACTCTTTTCTATGTTTTCTCATTTCATTATTATGTCTACATATTCTATTAAGCATACTTTGTATTATTTAGCAAACTTCAGCTGCAACTCATTTCTGCCTTTGAAATGTACCATTTCTTTGTCATTTTAAAGTATTAAATGGGTTACTAAACTTTCTTATTGTAACTTATAAAAACAATATATTTTTAAAAATAGTTATGAAATAAAAGTGAATGAGTAGAAAATTTGGCCAGTTAATGGATAAAATTTTACCATTTATTTCTTAAACGTATGTTCTAAAATTTAATACTACTCAAAAAGAATATATATTCAATTTACACAAGCAGTTTTCTTGTAAATTAGAGTATTTTCTAATTTGATGAAAGTGATTGTTATTTTAATATCAAATATTTCAAGAACAACATATTTTAAAAAATTGATACTGTGCATTATTCATAATTTAAAATTGTTTGAAATTTTTATAGTATAAATATATATTTTTTACAGTATAGGAATTTTTAAATTGAAAAATAATATTTTGATAAATTATTTTTAATAAGAAAATAATTATATAATAGAAAAGAGCATTGTTTTTAATACTTAATAACAGTATTTTGAGTGGAAAATCAACTTAATTCTTTAAAGTGAGGTGTTGTTTAAATTAATTCATCTGAAAAATTTCCTAAAATAGAAAATGAGTTCATGTTAATAAAATTTATACTTGAAAAATTAGAGCAAATTTTAATGTTAAACTTATTACGTAAATTAAAATCATTGCTTTTGAAAATTAAGAACCGTGTTCATATTTAGTCAATTCAATTGAATAAGAAATTTTTAAAAAGCTTTCAAAATATTTAGAATTGCACAAAAAAACAGCCATTCATAAAAAATAATTGTATGATTGTATGCTCATGTTCATACTATAATATCAGATTTATGACGTTACTACTGATGCCATGTGACGTCATTTACAAAACACATCTACCAGTGTTTATCTGTGATATCCCTTGGACATCTAATGGATGTCTTCTGGGAGGGTCAGTGGATAATCTACTGGATCCTTTATGGATGTCTCCTGGACCACGGTGGATGATCCAAATAACATCCAGTGTTTGAGTATAATTTCGAAAATATAAAAAATACTTCAGTTTAATAAAAATTTCTCTAAAATTCATAAGAAAAAAATACAATTTATTAAAAGATTGAAGATAAATAAAATGTACCCACAATATTTGCATAAAATGTATCTTTAATAACCCCTATTCTTACAAATGTTTTTATCGTTTTTACCGTGAGATCTATTTTTTGATACACCAGCTTTCTACTTTTCAGCAATAAACTCCCTTTCCACACTGGGTAGCCGATGACTAACTAATTTCTTGCTGAGCAACACAGCTTTGAATGCGTTCCCGAAAATCTCAGAAACTTAACGTTAGAAATAACACGACTTCTTCAAAGTTCCGAAATAAGGACAACCTTTTCAAAGATCCGAAACAACGAGAACTTCTTTAACGTTCCGGAAATTCCAAAATATCGTAGTGTAGAAACCTTAGAGCAAGGAGTAGGGGAGGGGAAGTTTCCCCCTTTCGATGAAGTATCAACTGTAAACGTGCGGCCATCTTAGTTTGCGAAGAAAAGCGCTTATTTTTTATTCTATAACATAAGTGATTTATTTCTTAATTTTTGATATTTAAGCTGTATTATTTTCTTCATCTGAATTTAAAAGAAGAAATGGGGTGTTGTGTAGCATACGGATGCACTAATAGAAGGACCAAGAAATTGGAAGGAATAACATTTCGCAGGTAAGAAAAATTTTGTGCTCTGCTTAAGTATTGTTTATTCGTAGTTTGCTTAGCTATCGTTTTATTATTTAATGTACTAATATTGCAAAAAATTACATTAAAGATTGTTTAATAGTAATTAAATTATATTATTTTTAAAGTAGTTTCTAGTATAAGACAATATTGAAATTCATGTTGTATGTATGAAATCATAAAGCAATGATTAATTCTATGTATGCTTTCTAAGTCTTATGTATGGAACATCGATATTTTAGTACATGGAAATAAAAAATATATAATTTATGTATAAATTTTCCTTCTAATTATTATTAAGCTTCTTATATCAGTTAATGTAAACGAATATAATGTGTTTTGATTAAGGACAGTAATTCTACTAATCATTTGATAATCCAGTTGGTTTTTCTTGGTTACCTTAAAACCATTCAAAAAATTTTAAAATTCAATTACAATGTGGAACAACATTTGCCTAAAAGTTATTCAGAACAATTAAGATCTTTTGCCCTGACTTTGCATTTTTATTCCCCAAAAGCATATGAATTTGTAAGAAAAACCTTCAATTTGGCACTTCCTCATCGACGTACTTTATCAAAACATATCAACATATTGATGGAAATCCTGTATTTTCTAAAGAATGCTTCAAAGCATTGGATACTAAAATTAAAAATAGTAAATATCCGTTAGATTTTTCTTTAATTATAGATGAAATGGCCATTCGTCAGCATATTGAATATGATGGTAAAGAATTTCATGGCTACATTAATACGGGGCTTTCTGAAAATGAAGATTCTTTACCTGTAGCTAAAGAAGCATTTGTTATTCTTTTGGTTTCTGTCAATGATAACTAGAAATTATCTCTAGGCTACTTCCTTACAAATGGGATTAATGGTCACCAAAAAGCTAATTTAATTCAAAATGTTCTCTCCCTTTTAAGGAACATTGCTGCTACTGTTGTTTCCCTGACATCTGATGGATTAGCATCTAATTTGACAATGACAAAAACTCTTGGCTGTTCACTTGATATTAATAATCTTATAACTACTTTTCCACATCCTGATAATGAAAATTTCAAAATTGCAATATTTTTTGATCCTTCACGTATGTTGAAACTTATAAGGAATACTTTTGGAGATAAGAAAAGCTTGGTTTTTAATAATTCTCCTATAAATTGGAAATACTTGTATATTGATGCATTGCATAAACTTCAAGAATCAGAAGAATTACATATGGGAAATAAATTAAGGGCTACTCATATGTCTTATCACAAAAAGAAAATGAAGGTCAAATTAGCTGCTCAAGTGTTGAGTAAAAGTGTTGCTAATGCAATTGAATATTGCAACAACAAGTTAAAACTCAATAATTTTAAAGGTAGTGAAGCTACAGTAGAATTTTTAAGAAATTTTAACACTCTGTTTGATATTTTAAATTCTATATCTAATAAACAACATGGTTTTAAAAAGGCTTTAAGTCAATCTGATATGCAAAATATTAAATTATTTCTGAAGCAAGCAGATGATTATATTTCCAATTTGAGGGTTAGTGTTGGAGGTCCAAAACTTTTAGATTCCAACAGGAAAATTGGATTTTTAAGATTTAAAGTATGCATTCAGAGCGTATTGCATATTGCAGAATTATTAATTTGTCCTGCAAATCCTCCATTATTTTACTTTCCATTTTACAAGGTCAGCCAAGATCATTTAGAACTTTTCTTTTCATCAATAAGATTTCATGGTGGCAGTAATAACATTCCAACAGCTCGCCAATTCAAAGTAGCTTATAAAAAAATTGCTTGTGAATGCCGAATTGAAACCTGCATCTTCTGGTAATTGTATTCCTTTAATTGAAATCAGTATTTTAAGTGTACCTAGCCACAATTCACCTATTAATGTTATTAATAAGTCAACGTCTCAAAATAATATTGTTCATTCTTCATTAACAACCTTAAATATAAGTCCTGATTTGATGAGAGAAGAGCAAGATATATATTTTAAACTAGGCTTGCTTAATGAATTTTCTTGTGATATAATCTATTATATTGCTGGATTTGTAGTAAAAAAATTAAACCAACTTATTAAATGTGAAATATGTTTAAATGTATTACAAGCAGTTACTCCCTATAATTTGTCCTTGATTTCCTTCAAATCACAGGGTAAATTGATATACCCATCAGATGATGTTTACAAGATTTGTAAAGTGTGTGAATCTGTATTTAGAAGAAATATGATGTTACACTCATTTTTAAAATTTAAAAATGTCCGAAAAATAAATATTCAATGTGAATTGGATGTTTTATCTGCTGGAAATATTGAAAAATATTTCCTCAATTGTGAAACTTCATCAATTTGGTCATGATCCTCAGGATATAAATGTCATCCAACTAATTAAATTGTAATTAAGCATAATTTTGTTAAGTGTTAAGCATTATTGTAAAAGTACTTTAATATATTAGCTTTCTTTTATAAATACTCAATAGATTTTTTATATTTGATAAAATAATATTCGAGCATACTATGTTTAATTTTAATATCACTTTATAAAAATTAATTAAAATTATTCAAAATTAAATTTAATTAAAAATTTATTAACATTTAGTGAAATGCATGTGCAATAAAATCACATTTGGAGGTTTATTACATTCAAACCTTCCTCTACTAACAATCACATTATTTTAAAGGTACTAAATTATATAGATGAGTGACACATATGACAAAAATAAAATTTCTAACCTTGATTAATAAAAATTATTAAATAACATAAATTATTTTTATGTTATTAAATAATTTTTATAACTTATTAGTTTGGGAAAAATGTCAGAAAAATAAACATTCAATGTAAATTGGATGCTTTATCTGCTTTGATTATTGAAAATATATTTTCTCAATTGAAACTTCATAAATTTCATCATGATCCTTTGGATAATCATGACATCTAACTAATTGAAGCTGTAATTATTATTTTGTTATCCGTGTTAAGCATTTCAAAAATAATTTAATGTGAACTCTATAATTATATACAAAAGCAATGCTTTTTAAAGGTCAATAATATGTTATCCTCTTTTTATAAATCAAGAAATATGTCTTGTATTCAATAAAAAAATATTGAAGCATACTGTGTTTATTTTTAATTTCACTCTATAAAAGAGATTTAATTAACATTTAGTGAAAAGGTGTGTAAAGGAATTACATTTAGTGATTTATTACATTCAAAACCTTCCTCTATTTAGTCATTTTTTCTTTAAATGCACTAAATTATATAGATAAGTGACATGCATGACAAAAATAAAATTTCTAATCTTGAAAGAAATTTATGTAATTAAATAAATTTAATAACTTCTCAGCTTATAAAAAAAATTACATATTCATTAGAAATTATACATTTTATTTCACAGAAAAAATATATTTTGTACAAATTGTTTTTATGTAAAAAAATATCTATTTTACTTGATTTGAAGTTATTCTTTGCTATGCTTATCGAAATGTTAGTGCATGCTCAAATTGTACTATTACTGCGCATGTTTAGTTAAGGAATCACTCGACGCGTCCTTCCCTACTAGCATTTGAAACTCCAACCAAGATGGTGACAATGGCTTCAATCGGACCTAATACATTTGATAGGATATGCCCTCTCCCCTACTCCTAGCTCTATGGTAGAAACGTTCCTTTATATCATAACGATTTGAGAAATTACCAACACCGGAACGATTTGAGCAGTTGGCATTGTGGCAGATGGAAAGAAAAATATCCGAATTTCTAAAGAACGCGTTATTTGTTAAACAGTTACTAGTTAATAACAGTTTTTAAATAACAGTTCTTTTAAATAACGATTATTTCTAGTTAAGATGGAATTTTCAAAGAATTATAATAAGTGACGCTACTGTTACCAGGGTAATATATACAAAATTTTGTGTTACGCGTACAGAGACATTAAAATTGTAATTTATTTACAATTTTAAAAACTTATCCATATTTAATTAGTTTATAGTAATAATTTGAACACATCAAACAAGTTTTTTAAGTGAACAGCAAACAAATTCTTAAGTGATATCTTTGAAACATCGTACATATTAGCTTACACAGTCTCGATTCATTTTACCAAGTCATCACTCACCTATGGAAATATAACTCTGGCTATGTACTAGTTTAATATCTGAGTGATAAAATGGTATTTTATTTCGAAAGCAATGGTTAGTAATGAATTATCTAAATTTAATGTACTGTGAGATGCATACAGTTTACTACATTTTTTTACATAGCATCTTAATTTTCTCCTTAATGGTCCAATACTGACTGCTTAAATTAGTATCAAAATGAACTAAATTGTAAATATTTGATTTTAAATATATTTTTAGAATTTTTGTGATATATTAGACAACAATACACACTAAAAATAATTTTTTCCATTTCTCTTCATTAATTCATAATATACTAACATTTGTAATGTAAATAAATATTGCCAGTTTTATCAAAGACATAATCCATTGTATACATCGTATTTGGATTAACATATGTTATGTACTAGTATGATCACAAAAAGTTTGTTAATTTACAAATATGTAATATAATTTTACAAATTAATATAAATATACTATGATTGTAAAATATTTATGATTAAGATATTTAATCTCTAAATAACTTTATTATCTAGAGAAAATATATTTCTTTGTTTTTAATTATTATTTATCTTTTAATAATATTTTTGTAATTAATAATAATAATCTTTTTAGTTTGTTAATACAAATATCAGCTATACATTTACAAATCAATGTAAATATATTATGATTGTAAAATATTAATTTACAAATATGTGC
>JAPDSC010007783.1:1157368-1174226 GCA_026290005.1 Latrodectus geometricus | reverse complement strand
TATCAGCATGTTGATATATTTTAGAATTTCTCTGCAGTTGATGTAATTTTTAATATTTTTTTTTCTTTTTATTATATATCACAATTTTAAATCTAAAAACATTTTTTTTTCAATTAATAATACATTTTAGTTTATAACTACAAATACTTTTCAACATACTGTAGTCATGTATTTACCAATATGTGCTATAGTTTCACAAACTAATAAAAATATACCATGTTTGTAAATAATATGATTATGATTTTAATCTCTTAATAACTTATTATCTAGAGAAAATTTATTCTTTTAATTATTATCTGTCTTTTATAAACTATAGTAATTAATTTATTTCTTACAATTATTTATTTTTCTTACTGTTAATATTTATTTTAATGATTTTTTTAGATTATAATTACAAATATGGGCTATAATTTTCAAAATTAATGTGAATATACTGTAACAAAAGAATATCAATGAGATATTGATTTACAAATATAAATGTAAATTAATATAATAAAATAATTATTTACATAAAAATAAATTAAGGTAATAAAATAATTATTTTACAAATAAGTGCCTTAATTTTACAAATTAATATAAATGTAGTATGATTGTTAAATATTTAAATTTAAGGTTTTCATCTCTAAATAACTTTATTATCTAGAGAAAATATATTTTCTTGTTTTTAATTATTATCCTCCTTTTAAATATAATAACATTATTTTATTTCTTACTAATAATCTTAGAATTTTTTTATTTTTTTTATTGTTAAAAAGTATTTTATTAAATATTTAGTTTTTAACTACAAATATTTGTAATAGTTTTACAAATCAATGTGAATATACTATGACTATAATTATCAATGAGATATTAATTTACAAATTAATATAATTGTACTAGATTGTAAAGTATTTATAATTGAGATTTTAATCTTTAAATAACTTTATAATCTAGAGAAAATGTTTCATTGTTTTTAATTATTATCTATATTTTAAACAACATCATTCTTACTGTTAATTTTATTTAGTTTATAATTACAAATATGTTTTATATTTTTTTTAAATCAGCTATGATTGTGATACCCTCAAATATTTTTCAACATTTTGTAGTCTTAGTAACACAGTTACTGTTAAAAATTTCTTAATTTACAAATATGTGTTATAATTTTACAAATTAATATAAGTATGCTATATTTGTGAAATTTTTATAATTAAGGTTTTAATATCTAAGTTACTTTATTATCTAGAGAAAATATATTTTTTTTTAAATTATTATTTATCTTAAATATAACAATATTTTTCTTAATGTTATAATATATTTAGCTTATAACTGCAAATATGTGCTATAACTTTACAAATTAAACTATGATTGTAAAAAATATGTATAATTAAAATTTTAATCTTGAAATAACTTTATTATATAGAGAAAATGTATTCCTTTATTTTTAATTATTATCTGTGTTTTAAATGATGGAATATTTTATTTCTAACTATTATTCTTATAATTGTTTTTTTTTTCTTACTGTTAATAATTATTTTAATAATTTTTTTAGTTTATAACTACAAATATGTGCTAAATTTTACAAGTTACTATGACTGTAAAATATCAATAAGACATTAATTTATAAAAATATGCTATAATTTTACAAATTAAGATAAACATACTATGTTTGTAAAATATATATAATTAAGATTTTAATCTCCAAATAACTTTATGATTTATTAAAATGTTTTTAATTTTTAATGACTTCAGATGCTTTGTATTATAAAAATTTTTACTACTACTTATTCAGAAATTTTGCTATTGTGGGAAAATATAGTTACATTTTCAAATAGTTTATGACCAAGTAAATATATTTTAAGAATTAGATAATAATTTATAAAAAAAGTGATAAATTAAATGTAAGGATACTTTTTTATAAGATTATCTCATGGAAGTTTCTAAAAAAATTTCTTTTTGATATTTTGAATTGTTAATTTTCTTAACTAATGTCTTTTCCACAAGCTTACCTTTGATTTGTTGTTAAAAAAAAAACATTTGTTCTAAAGATAGTTTTATATAATTATTGAAGAGAAATGCAATTTTTTTAGCAAATTAATTTTTTACTTTTTAAATAAATAGAATTAAGTAAAATCAATAGAGTTAATGAAAATGGCAATTCCGTATCTAGTTGAAAATTTTTCAATTTCTGTTTTAAAAAATAAATTTTAGTTTTGAATTCTTAATTGTTATTATTTTTTTGACTATAGTCATTTTTTTACTAGAAAGTGTTTTACAGTGATTGAAAAAAAGTACTGAAATAAAATAAAATCAACAAAAATTATACTTGAAAAGTCTCCAATTCTTTTTATGGTCCATTGTAATATGTGCTATCATGTCATATTAACAAGACTTTTATTTTGTATACAAGTGTTTTGGATCTTATTATATTTAGTTAGTGTAAACATAAATATCTTTAATTTTTCAAATACTTATTGTTAAGAAGTAAAAATTTATGTCGGGTAATCTTTTTTTAAGGGAATAATTTTTGGCTGTATTATTTAATTATTTATTAATATTTGAATATATATAATCTTACCTTTAAAAAAGGAATGTTTACATTGATATTTTATCTCAAATATTGGTTAAAAAGTATGTTATTACTGTTTATATCATTGACATTTGCAACAAACTCTGTGTTCTTCAATAAATATGCTTACATTATTTTATTCCTCATTTTATTTATTTTAAAATATAAATTACTTTATGACTGGTTTGATAAACATGTCAAGTGACATGAAAATAGACAGTTTTCAATGAGCTGAAAGTTAAATATTTAATGAAGAGAAAGTTACCTACTTCTTAAATTGTATAATTAACTGCTTACAATTATTGCTTACAAGTCTGCTAAGTGTATTTAGAGAAAGTGAAGAAGCTAAAGAAACCACTATATATCCCGAATGTTAAACTTAAATTACATCTAAAATATTGAATTTGCTACTTTATATAACCAAAAAGACAAAATTTTCTTTTTTAAAATATTATTATTAATCATTATTTAAAATATTATTGCATATTTAAATTTAAATATTTTCATATGTTTTACTTTAAAATGTTATTGAAATGCACTACAATAGTATTAACCCTTTGACAGTTTCATTTTTTTCCACGGACAAAAAATGTCACATATTTTATTGCATTTTTTGTTCATTTTACATTTTTAAGTAAAGATGTGTTATTAAAATTATCATTTCTAATATTTTGAAGCATTTGTTACAACTTTTTTCTTTAATGAAAATAATCAATTTTCCCTGCAAGCTGTTTTTTTCCCCTACATGAATTATTAATTTTTGGAATTCCAGTGAAAGCAAATCTAGGAGGCAGATCTGAAGGATTATCACAACTAATTTAAAAAAATTGATTTGCTCGATTGATTCCATCTGTACTAATATCAGAATCACTACTACGATTGTTTACAGATAATTCAGTTTCTGATTCCGAGTCATAGTTCAAATCACAAGAAATTAGCTTCTTATGTTCTAAATTATCAATTATTTAAAAGTAAAAGTATATTATTCAACTCTTACATCAATAAAATTATCAAGGGGTTAAAATATAACCAGAAAGCTATACACTGAAAGACAACAATTAGTCTTCTGATACAAAACATGTGAAAAAACCGCGCTTTTGAACCAATCAGAGTAGAAAATACAATAAACTGCAAACTATCATTTACTGAACAACTATTTGAATAATTTGTCACTAAAATCGGTAAAAAATACGGCCGAAACAGTGCAAGTGAAATAGAAATCAGATTTTCCCTTATGTCGTCATTCAGTAAAGGCTCGAAAGCTGTGCCTGTACGGCATACGGGAAAAACAGGGAAGAGGTTAATGTGTCTTTTATACAAATCATGACTGATCTTTTTCCAACTTAAGACCTTTGTCCTTTTTTAAATCTAGAATATTTTCTGCATATATAATATAAAAATATTCTATCATCACAGATAGCAAAAGTTTTGAACTTAATTAAATTAGTTTCAAAATTTGTATTAATTGTTTCTATCATAAATTATGTTTCTTAAATATTTACAATTCTGAAAATATTGAAGATTTAAATTAAATCATTTTTTTTTAGTTGTATCTCCCCCTGCAATGATTTACATGGGATTAGATAAGTATGAAAGTAAGTTTTTGTATTATATTTTAATAAATATAATGTCTTTAATGATAATATTCTTTTATTATCTTAAAATATTTTTCTCTTTCTGTTACAAAATTAACTTATTAATTATTGCAAGTGAAAACTTGGAACAATTTTTAACAAAAATGTAAATTTGGATTTTATTTTTGTGCACTTATATGGCTTAGTTTTAATTTATTATAATTGCCTTATATTATTTAGATAAATAAATTAGGCTTTTGATTGATAATAAAATATAATGTTGTATGTAATATATAGGAATATATTATTTTCAATAGCTTTTTGCTTATAATAATATTTTTAACATTCACAGTTAAGAAATTTTAATGTCAATAATAAATGGTTTATAAATAATAAAAGGTTCACTAATCCACATATATGCTCTGTAATCACTCAGCTATTTTAGAATAAACTTCTTTTAAAAAGTGAAGTTAATTTCTAAAATAAACTTTATTTTCATGTGTAACATTAACTTTTATTTTTATCCATTGTCCTTAGCATGAAAATGTAAAAATTAAACTTATTAAATTTCATCATAAATCATTGTTTTTTATTTTGTGTATTGAATAATTAAAATGTATCTGGAGTAAAAATATTTCATTTTCATAATTTTCTTTGTGGTGTGCGATAAACATTGTTGAAAATTGAAATATTAAATGTTATTTGTTAAATATTTAAAGCTCAAACTTTCTTATATTATTTTTTAATTTATTTTGAATAAAATGAATTCTTGAATATGTAAATTATTTGAAATCAATGTTTCTTATAAAACATAACTTAAAATATAGAAAAATTTTATATTTTTGTAAGTAATTTTTCTTTTGAGAAATTTATTAATACAAAATTTCAGTAATTTACTTTAGGTGTAATGAAACCATTTCTAACTTTTGCTTATGATATTTTAATAATTTTATATTTCCTGTTCTAAAAGATTAATATAATGTCATGAATATATTTTAAAATTAAAGTTCTATTGTTCAGTTTATGTTTTAATGACTTAAACTTCTCTACTTTTATAAGATTTAAAAATGTATAGTAAATTAAGTAATATTTTTCTGGTTTTAAGCAATTTAAGATAAGAAAAGCATCAGCTTTTTAATGATTAAGCATGCCACAAGTCTACAATATGCATAAGTCTATTACCTTTTCTTGTAATTTTGTTAGTTTAAAAATTATTTTGTAATGGTTACTAAATTTATTGAATGTATTTGTGATTTCATATATTTAATTAAGTGGAATAGAAAGCTAATTTTCTATATTGATATCATTGGATATTTTGCCTTAATATCCAATGGCAGGATAGTCAGTCATTTGTTATTAAATTGCATCATTTAGCAACATTTTTTTGTTTTTATGGAAATGATCTCCAGGGTAATATGTAAGTGACTTTTATTAAAGCACAGTAACTTTAAATATGAATTCATTTCAAAAGTATTGGCAAATGATTTTTTTTATGATATGTCTGTGACATAATGGTGAAGAATTTCTATTCAGGATGTAAGATCCCATGTTCAGTTTTAATTATTGCTCAGTATTTACATTGGTCCAAATAAAATAAACAATAAGAGGTGGATATTTGCTCTGGCTAACAACAAAAATTTCCATATTCATGCATTGTAAAGGAAGAAACTAGGAAAATTCCAAAACACCACCCTAACAGATAGTGCTAGCAACATTCAGAAAACATATTTCCCATATGGGAACTGGATGAGATCAAACCTTGGACCTTCTATTCTGAAAATTATGATCCCATCATTAGATCAGAATAACTCTAAAAAAAAGATGAATTGCATTTTCCCTTTGTTTTGATTCATTTGTTGGAATCAGTGCCGAGGAGTTTTCCAAAATACTTTCTTTGTTAATTTATTATTCTTATGATTATAAAAAGTTTTCATAGTTAGTGGCTTATGACATACTCACTACCTATGAATATTTTCCTGAATGCACTATACTATGGATATTTTTAAATAGCAATGTGCTTTATTTTTTTATAACATGTTCAGGTATAGTGGTAAATTGATTTTGTGTATTATATTATGATTATTTGTTTTCCTTTTTTTTTTTTATAGAAATGTTGGAATTCAAATGTAGGACCAGATAAATATAGTTTCTGCATGTATTATGGGGTAACAGTGTTTTTAATAGTTTGCTATGTTGGCCATTTTAAAGCAATGTATATTTATTGAAAAGAATTTTTTTTTTTAATGTGAGTTACTAGTTGAAATACATTAATGAAAAAACTTTATAAATCCAGTCCCTTTAATTTTTAAAATCAAAATTTCTCTTATTTGAGTTTGAATTACTTCGGAAAATAGTATAGTATTATAGTATGTTCCCTTGGTACTCTTGAGAAGCAATTATTTTTATCAGTTATAAACTTAATGTATTTATACTGATTATCTCTTAATGGCTGAGAGGGAAAACTGCTTTAGTTTTTGAGCTTTTCGTAAAATCCTAGTATAAGTAGCATACAGAAATATCATCAATGGCAAAATTAGATGGCTTTCAAATGCAAGATGTCTAAAAAATAATAACCCACTGAATCTCACCAGGTGAACAAGAAGTCTTGGTAAAATCATAGTTTTCAAAACCCTGAGTGTGCTCAATCTCCAACGTTAAATATCACAATTTTGCACTATTTTTGATTTCAAATATTGAATATTTTATTATATTTTCTAAGTAAAGAACTACAAAACAAATATAATTTCTAAAAGTCAATACTGTTATTCATAATTGGACAAAAAATATAAACACTTTAAAAATACTTTGTATATAACAAAGCCAAGTATTTAAAGACCATGTTTTATCTCTTAATCAGTAACGTAAATAACATACATTTTCATCAAAAGTCTGGTTTCTAATTAACCGGCGACTGGGGGCTATCTTCAAATTATTCTAATTTTCATTAATTGAGTAATGCAATTAAGCAAGGAACATCTCAAATACTTCTACATTATACTTCATAAATTATACTTATTTCACTATATAAAATATAATAAATTAGATAAAATAACACAAAAGTACTTTCTTCATCAGTTTCCCTCGTGCTCCAAATTAAAAGCCTTTTAAAAATAACTTTCAAAGCTATAAATTACAAATTAAGCATCTTAACAAAATTATAACATCTAATTGACTTTTAAATTGTGAGAAAGTAAACAAATTTTCACATATACACAACCATTTAAAAGCTAACATAGAAAAATAAAACACAGCATAAGTTTTAGAGTTATTAAAACTGAAAATGATTCATGCTTGTTGGGATATGTCATAGATTCTCAGAGAAAATCCATTCTAGTGCTGAAATCTGTGTTGAGGAGCTTTGGCACATTTGACACCCATACTGACTGAAAGCCCAAAATACAAATTTTAACATCCTCCCTTAATGTTGTCAAACATAGCCAATCTTACCATGTCTACAGCATTACATATACAAGCTTTAAATTGGAAAATTTACTTTTTGAATTTGTAAATTCAGAAACAATTATGTTTATTAAAAATTAATTCCTTAAAGCACCTATCTTATTTAAATAATATTTAACAATTGTTAATAGATGTATATATAATATGAAGTATACTCAACAGTGAGAAATTAAAACATTTATATTTATCATGTGTTGTACACTTAAACAAGCATATTTTTAATATTGCTTGTTGTAATAATTTTAGGAAGCATTAACACTTACAAAAGAAGGACATTTTTTTATACTTTTTTCCTGTAAATTGTTATTGGAAAGTTTTCTCTTAACTGTATAAGTGCTTGAATATTATCCTGTTACCCATTTTTATCAAAAATATATATTGCCAAATGTTGTAAAGTCTGGTTATTTCTAAATGTGTTGTATAAAAACAAAGTAGTTAAATTATATCTTCATTGAAACAAATTGATAAAAAATTTTTTATCTAGATGCCATTTCTTTTATAGTAAGAGAAAACTTGTATAATAATGATAAATTTAAAATTTGCATGTACTAAATATGAAATATATAAATAGTGCTCTTATGAAACTGGCAGGATAGTCAGTTATTTGTTATTAAATTGCATCATTTAGCAACATTTTTTGTTTTTATGGAAATGATCTCCAGGGTAATATGTAAGTGACTTTTATTAAAGCTCAGTAACTTTAAATATGAATTCATTTCAAAAGTATTGGCAAATGATTTTTTTTATGATATGTCTGTGACATAATGGTGAAGAATTTCTATTCAGGATGTAAGATCCCATGTTCAGTTTTAATTATTGCTCAGTATTTACATTGGTCCAAATAAAATAAACAATAAGAGGTGGATATTTGCTCTGGCTAACAACAAAAATTTACATATTCATGCATTGTAAAGAAAGGAACTAGGAAAATTCCAAAACACCACCCTAACAGATAGTGCTAGCAACATTCAGAAAACATATTTCCCATATGGGAACTGGATGAGATCAAACCTTGGACCTTCTATTCTGAAAATTATGATCCCATCATTAGATCAGAATAACTCTAAAAAAAAAGATGAATTGCATTTTCCCTTTGTTTTGATTCATTTGTTGGAATCAGTGCCGAGGAGTTTTCCAAAATACTTTCTTTGTTAATTTATTATTCTTATATTATAAAAAGTTTTCATAGTTAGTGGCTTATGACATACTCACTACCTATGAATATTTTCCTGAATGCACTATACTATGAATATTTTTAAATAGCAATGTGCTTTATTTTTTTATAACATGTTCAGGTATAGTGGTAAATTGATTTTGTGTATTATATTATGATTATTTGTTTTCCGTTTTTTTTTATAGAAATGTTGGAATTCAAATGTAGGACCAGATAAATATAGAGTCTGCATGCATTATGGGGTAACAGTGTTTTTAATAGTTTGCTATTTTGGCCATTTTAAAGCAATGTATATTTATTGAAAAGAAATTTTTTTTTAATGAGAGTTACTAGTTGAAGAAATACATCCATGAAAAAACTATTCATTACAGTTCAATTAACCTTCCTGATTACCTAAATATCATAGAATTTCTTTCATTTTATAAGTTGGGTATACATAGACTGTTATGAAACCCAAAAGCATCATTTTGTGATTTACTTTGGGGGTGCAAGTTTTGGGGTCATAATTTGACCAGAATGTGTGAAGGAATTCAATGTTTGCAAGCATGTCCACATGTATGTATGTTGAGGAGGGGAGATTTCAAAAGTGAAAATGTTACCTAACTATTAAATTAATTTTCTGATTTTTAAAACAAGATGACTAAACTATAACTATTGTTAATGTTTAAGTATAGAGATGGAATTGCAATTTCTGAGCTCTTGTATATGTTTTATGATGGCTTTACATCACAGAAATAAACACTTTTTGTTGAATTATTTATGTATATTACCTTCTACTGCAGTCTTAAGTGTTTGTTCTAAGATTGTAGAAGAAAAAAATTTATGGTATCATATTATAAGCAAGAGGTATGCCTCTTTCAATTGCTAAGACAGGTAAGAATGAATCTTTCTTCTTTCATTGTACTTCAAAAAGATAAGTTTTCAATCTTCTGAGATATGAGCATTACAGTTCACAGCTGAGTGAAGTAGTTGGCATGGTCAAAAAATTTTAAATAATGTTATTAGGGGAAATGTATATTGCAGATGCTTTTCACTTAAAAATATCTAAACTGTATTTAAAATTTTTCTATGGTTGCAGATTTTATTATTGAATGGATTTTATCATCATTACTTACACATTAGATCTTTCTGCCGGTTATATATATTACATGTAGTTGAAACATTCTGCTCATCTCGGAGAACATCTACTGATGTATAATGGTAATCAAAAAAAATAGAAAACTAAATCTTATGAATTTCATTAGATACTTAATCTATAATTTCATCTAGAATTATAATTCTGTTATATGATTTAGCATCATGTGGATTTTTTTTACCAAGATCCAATTTGCTCGAGATTTTATTTTCTCTTCATTTTTGGTCTAGGGTAGGAATTTTCTTTTACGAAGTTCCATCACATAACTGCCCTCTATTAAAAAGCATGTCATTCCAGAAATAAAGAGTTTTAATAATAGCTTTAGATAATATTTTTGTAACATGAAAACAGATTGTGCAACTGATGGTGTTGATAAAGACTTGCACCATTTACGTACTTTGCATAAAACAGAGTGAAAAAAAATTTGAACAATGTCATACTAATTAAAAGGGCATTGTCTTTCAATCCATTAAACCACCAGAATCAAATAGTTCTTTGAATGTTAAAAATCAGTTTCAAAATTATAAAACTGCCTTCAAGGCATCCATTTTGAGACTCCATATGCACTAGTGTTCAAAATTAAGAGAATTTGCATATTTTGCTGAATTTCTTGAAAAGAACTGAACAAAATGCATGACCACTACTTCAAGTCAAAGATACAAATCATGTTTGTTGAATTTGTAAGCATGCATGTATGTGTATAAATTCAACGTATCTTGTGAAAAAGTACATTACAAAACATGCTTTTCATTCCTTAATATATCTCACCGAATTTCTTGGTGTTTTTGTCAGCAAGCAATTGATTTCATATTGTAAGGGTAACAGTGAGTAATCCCCAACATTTAGATGATAGAATGAGGTGGCATATTGTAAGGAGGCTCAAAGCAGGCCAGTCTAATGTCTAGATTTTTAGAAAGTTCAAATTAACACCCAGTGCCGTAGTTACTATTATTGACACTTGGGTATGATACCTTTATTGGCGCCCCCCCCCTCTCGAAATCAAACAGAGTAAAATATAAATATAGGAATAAAATGTATTTAATGATAAGATTATACTATATCTCTATATAATATATTGTGTAATAAATAGACATACTTGTAAGAAGAATACAATGCAAATAATAAGTGAATGCTTTGACTTCTATAAAAAAATCAAAAGTATATTAAAATCTCAGGATTAGCTTTAAATTTGAAACAAAATTCAATTTCAGCTGATTCGTAAAAGTGTTTGAGGAATAATCGGACTTACATGATTTAGAATTAATTAAAGAGATAAATAATATCTTATATACTAATACAATTATTTTAAAAGAACGTGAAACATTTTTAAACATGAAATAATTCAGTGTATATTATACGTATAAGTAGATGTAATTAGTTACAATCATAATATAATACAGTTATTACACTATATACATTTTTCTTGCTTTTGCTGAATGAATGTTCACAGCTTGCAATTAATGTAGAAATAGTTAAGAGTATTTGAACGTGGGGATTCTCATATTTGGGAAAACATCTTCACTGAATGAAATTAGGAAGGTTAGAAGCTCTAATGGAGTTTTAAGTTTAATTTCTTTGTATTATTACAGGTAATATTTATATATTATTAGAGTATATATTAATATTTATATATTAATTTGCCAAAAGTGATACATTCTGTGTTCTTTTTTCAAGTTTTCCATTGATTCAAAATATCAGGAATTACAGGTACTGAGATAAAAAATATTTTTTTAACTTTTATATCACATAATTTTATTTACAAAAATTTTCTCAATCAGCTATCTTAGTGATGAAAATTTTCTTCTTAATATTTAATAAAATTATAAGATATTGAAATATATTTTATTATTAAAATAGGAGCTAATTTTTAAAATCAAAATTTGTTTCAATTATGAATCATTGTGGAAGTACTGTTCATGAAATGGCAGAAATTTTTTTTTCTTTCAATGAATTTATATCATTTAAAGACAATTCTAATTTTTAAAATTTTACAGAATCAGAAATATGCCGGATTTCTTCCCAATTTTCTTGAGAGATTTTTTCAAATTAAAAGATATTTTTATATAAATTGAACTAATTAATTAAAATTTACTCTGTATATTTAAGCATACAAAAAAACATCTATAAAATTTTAACTTTTACCATTGGACCAATCAAATATTCCAGAAATTTTATTTGAAAAAATTAAGGTATTTTCGTTATTTTGACATTTACAAGATTTGTAGCACAAAACAACAGTATCACAAATATTGATAAAAGTTTAAAACTTGGAAAGGATTAAAAAATAAAAAACAACAATCAAACTGATTAAGAAATGAAAATACAAGGCATGGTTAAAAGAATACAATTTTAAAAAGGAACTAAGAAATGCAAAATTATTATTAATAAGGAAATGTAAGAGTTTCGCTTATGGTGAGCTCCCTCAGCTTTTCTCTCGTAATTTCTCCGGGTGTTTTTTTTTTTTTTTTTTTTTTTTTTTTTCTGGACATGACACAAGAATTATAAAAGGCAAAACATATTTCTCTGAATAAAATTGATATTATGATCAAATTTAGATTGAAATTTTTGGAAAATTTTGGTTATCTTTGGCTATGCCACACTGTTAACACCCAGATTTGTGTGCAACTTAAGGAAACATAGTTTCAGGAGACCCAATTTATTGAGAGAAAGCCTGAGCAAGGTTATCCAAGAGCCACAATGGCCAGATATATTCCCCATTTGTCTATTCTAATAAGGCATAACAAGGATACTGTAGCTTTTCAACTCTCATGAGACTTGTATCAGCCCCAGGAATGAGTTTCTAGGGTGACTCTTTCCAGAAGACTTCATGAGAGAGGACTGTTTGCATAAACAACACCTGCGATTTGCATCCCACTTACTTATACTCACAGGAGAGTGTTTAGCATGGTGCAGAGAGCATAGATTGGAGTATGAATCAACAGGCGGTCGTTCTCTTCATTGATGAGTCTAGGTTCAGCTTTGCCACAGATTCCCGCATGAGTTCTTATGGGGAGAACTAGAGACCCACTATTTACCCTTCAATATCCGTGAACTCAACCATTCTGGTGACAGAGAATTAATAGTATGGTCAGACATTATGTGTTAGGCAATTGTTAAATAGGCTCACAGGCAATTGTTAAATAGGCTCACACTCCCCCATATATTTAATAGAAGCAGTGCGACTGCTGTGAGGTTTATAAATTAGGTCTTGGAGTCCTATGTTCGCTTTTATAGGGGTGCAGTTGGTGCTAAGTTCATTTTAATAAACGATAATGTGAAATTACATGAAGGTCCTCTAGTTGACAAATTTCTAGAAAGTGAGAATATTTGCTAGGTTATTTTTCCAAATAGATCTCCAGTTTTCAAGCATATAGAACATGTTTTTGAAGCTCTGGGGAAGTCAGTTGCAACTCTCAATCTCCCTCCGAGAACCAACCAAGTCCTGAAAACAGAGCAGTTGAAAGTGGGACCAATTACCATAAGAAATCTTGAACTGCCACATTTCAAGTATGAAATATGCTGTGAGGCCTATGTATTTGTAAGAGGGGACCATACCCCTTATTAACCCATTTTCTTTTTCTATTCAGCAAGTTGTATACCTTCCGATTCCAATGAATAATGCTTGCAGTTATGCATTTGCTTTATAACTGTTGCATTTTTATTTGTATTGTAATCTATAGTTGTATGTACTAGTTAAATATTATTAAAATCGGCCCAGTGATTCTTGAGATAATTGATCCTATCTGAAAATTCTCTTTATTTTGAACACCAGTGTAATATCATTGAGGAATTTTAAAGTACATAAAACACATTTTTTTCAAAAATTGGATGCCTTTTTAATGACACTTTTACGAAAGAGTGCATTAAGATTCTGAAATTCATTACTTACTGCAAGAATGAATGAAGATGTACAAACTAAGCATAAGATATGTGAAAAACAATGAACATATAATCTTAGCCACATGTCATTATACTGGACTTGAAAATCTGAATGATTTAGCCTAAATGAAGAAATAAATTCAGCAAATTATGTAAGGATTCACTATCAGATTTTAATCTTATAAAATCTAGCGAAATATTCATGAAATTCCAAGTTGTTATCTATGTAATGAAAAACTACTATTACTTGCTTTGAAAATGTCATGCTTTTCAACTATTACAGTAAAATAGTATGACTCTTTCTTTATTTTGGATGTAGTTGCTGATTTTGTAATTTGCACATATAAAGATTATTTTGATCGCCTTTGTTTATATGTGAATGGGATTTCTCTTTATTTTTAAAACTTCAATTAATGGCCAATCTTTAGCTGTAAAATTCTTTAATTCCAAAAAAAAAAATACTGCTATTACTTTAAGTTTTTTTTCTTTGTGTCTTCTCAAAACAATTCCTTGACATGTTATATAAACTCAGACCTTTTCAAATATTTGAAGTTTTCACATTTCTTTTGAATACTGCCTATAATACTTAGCACAGATAGAACCCAATGATAATCTTTCAATAGAATTTATCCAAATCTTCTTGAGTTTTTATGAAAATTGTAGGACTTATCAGATTTGAATTTTTTTAGTTGCTTTTGACCAATTACAGAACCTGTTAATTGTAAATGCAGATTCTGTTTACTCTTTATTAGTATCTGAAAATGCTCTACACCAAAAACAAAACACTTTATTTGCTTCTATTAAATCTGTTATCTGTCATATATTTACTGATAATAACAGATCTCTTGAGTGAACTCATGCATTTCCTCCAATAAGTCCAAAGGTTTATTTACATTTTCAACTATGTTAGGCGTTTTTGCAAGTCTCCAATAGTTTAACAAAGCTTTTTAAATATCATGATTGTAAAAGTTGAAGAAAAAACACATTTTAACACATGAAGGGAAAATTGTATCAAAATCATATTCACCAGTAGTTTATCTTAGTAACAAGGAAAAAATAAATTATTCCCATCCAATAAGGGTCAAGAGCTAGTTCCCACCCTTCCATACAAGTAGCTAAGTGATGTCCTGCACTGTAATGTCTCTTCTATTAATGAAAGAAAATTTCTTCTTTTCTTGTAATCATTTGATGGGTCTGCATTCCTGAATTGGTAAAGAAAAGTATAAACCAGGAAGAATAGCTATTGTAACTGAAATGTCAAATTCATTTTATCATCACCAAATTCAAATCAGTCATTTTTTTTTATTTAATCATTCAAAAATTAAAATTTGTGATCACATGCTCATGTACCTCTTTTTTGCCTCCTTTGATTATACCAAATATAAAAAGTTGCCATAAAATAATTAATTGAAAATTATGTTTTCCAAATATAAATAAATCTACGCTTTATTCTATTTCTAATCATTACATGATTTTTTTGTATATGTTATAAAGAATAATTAATTTTAAATCAGGAAATGCAATAATTTAGTTTTTATTTACTAATATTTATGCATTTTTCAATGTATGCATCTTTTGATTGTATTTATTAATTTCCAAAGATTAAGTGTGTGTGTGTGTGTGTACACATTCACTGGCAACCAAAAGTTATTGAACAACCATTTTTTCTGGCCTTAATTTACAAATGAATGAATGTAAAAACATCAAATTTAAATGGCATGTTTATAAAGCAGGTATGTATTGATTGCATCACAGAAGCTTAGTTAAGAAAAATTAATGATTAAGAGCAAAAAAAAAAAAAATAATAATAATCGCACTGGATAAGTCCACACTTTGAAAAAAGAGAAATCAGAGTTTTATGTGGTAAAATGTCATAGAAACATAACAGAAAAGAGTTTTAATAAGGGATATATCCACCTCCAGCTTCTATGGATTGGAATCATCAACTTTCCATGCTGTCAGTTAAGTTGTTGGTTACTAAAATACGAAGTGAAAACCAGGCACAGAGTAAGCTGTTTTCCAGCAGACCTTTGAGAAGGATTAAAGCAACAACCTGTCTACCTATATAGTCCCACTGATGCTGCATGGGATTCAGGTCTGAAGATCGAGCTGCCCTGTCCATTCACTCTAATCCAAGGCCTTTATGATATTCTTTAACAACTACACTTGATGATGCTGTGCATTACCATCCATCATAATGAAGTCATTGTCGTCAATTGTACAGGCATAAGGGCAGACATATGGGTTAATGACCTCATCCCGTTATCTCACGCCAGTCACAGTTCTTTCCTGTAATACATGCAGGTCAGTGTGGCCATCGAGTGAAATTCCTGACCAAATCATTATCCACCACTACAGTAGCTGAGTCTTTTGTGCAATGTTGGATTGATGGTATCTGGTGCTTTGTTCCCTTCAGACCAACATATGTCCTAAATCACACTCCTGTCTGAATCTGGAGTTGTTTGTTAAAGGTACAGAAGCTGACCACTGTCTGGTCCAAGAAACATATTCTCTCTCTTCCAGTGAGGGCAACATGTACAGCTGGTCATCTTGCATAGATACCTGTAAGGTGAGGACAACTTCATATGGTATTAGCCGATATTCTTCTCCTGATGCTACAGAATGGTCTTCAACAAGTTGTGATACAGAAGTGCTTCTTCTTTGGGCCGAAAGCTATAATACAGTTTTCTGCAAGTGTTCTAGCTAATTGTTGGTCTGGAACATGTCTTCTTTTACATTAAGGTGCTTGCCAACATCCTGGCCTTCCCATTTCCATTCATTTGATCGCCTTAATGAATCAAGTGAACAGCTTCTTTCAGACATTGTGCCACTCCACTGATAATTGTCAATGACAGCTGCTAACAAAAGTTACATGCATGATTATAAAAAGCCTGTTTGCATATTTTTTCTCACTCACATATACCTGCTTTTTTTTCAATAAAATAATGGTAATTAGCATTTTTGCATAAATTTATGTAAGTTTATTTTCATCATTTACATAAACTATAAATTTCACGGTGAGCTTCAAATATATGTTGTTCCTATATATATATATATATATATATATATATATATATATATATATATAT
>JAPDSC010007783.1:1143172-1157358 GCA_026290005.1 Latrodectus geometricus | reverse complement strand
TATATATATATATATATATATATATATATATATATATATATATATATTGGATCTCTCCATCAACAAAACAAATCTATAAAGTTCTAGCAACATTTTACCTAGTATAGCAAAATATTGGTTCAGAAATTACAATTAGTCCACAAGTTTTATCATATTCAAAATACCTTTTTCAATAGATTAATTTTTTCTTATAAACAATTTTTATTTTTTTAATTGTTTTTTATTTATTAGAACCACTGATAAACCACCATTTGTCAAAGCTACAAATGTACATAAAGTTAATAACCTTCATAGTTGTCTGTAATAGAATGTTGATGTCTTTTTTTTATCAACAATCTTTCATATACATATCATTAAAAACTGCTCAACATACTGAGAGTACAACCTCCTGCCATATTTTGAAATTTAGTTCACTATAAATTAATTGTGCATGTTGCATTTGTAACTTATCTGAATTGAAAAAAGTTTGACAGTTGAATTATATTTGCATGATTTATCAATTATTTCCATCAGTTTTGACAACAATGTTGTTTTATTTGGCATTATGATATTATTGTTAGATTATGTTGTCATTTCATCTGTCATTGTTTTTACTAAATTGGGATTACGACTATTCATTATTGTGTAGGGATAAGGTGTTTCATAATGCTATTCATTATTATGTTGGAAAAGTGTTAAAAAAAATGTATCATAAATTAATCAACAGAGACAGCTATTTAAATTGTTGCAGTGACAAATTCATGAAGTCATTTTCTCTAGTGCAGTTGATAATTTGAAAGTGAAAATAGCTTCCAAACCTGAAAAATAAGAGATCTATAAACTGTGTAAAGTGAAAATATAGAGAAATTGTTTTAGAAAGTTGAAAGAAAAAAACTTATTTAAGTAAAAGGTTTTTTTTTTTTTTTTTTTTTTTTTTTTTTTTTTTTTTTTTTTTACTGGCAAATTTGGTGTCATTTTGTTATATTTGTCATTGGTGGCATATGAATGGTTAGTGCCCTAGCATACAGTTAAAAATTTTACAAGTTCATTTTCAGAATAGCTGTTTCTTATGACTCAGAATCCACATTAAATTTTAAGACTCAGTTAAATAAGCCCTTGTGTGTTGAAATTGATTGTAGAATGATAAACAAACCAAATTTGCTGCTTTTTCTTTTGCTATGTGATGGACTAAAATAGGATTTTTCAAATAGTAAATTACATGCAAAACTTAAATATTTATTGTCTGACTATGTTAGCTTAGGTATTTTAATGTTTTTGTTGTTTACACTTTGACTTCAAGTTGAAAAGCTGTGTATTTGAATCCTACCTCAGTTAACCAGGCTAGTTATAGTATGGTTAGTACTCTTTCAGTTTAGCAGTTTGTGGATTCAATTCCCATCTTGTGCTTGATTGCTTGTTGCAGTTCAAAATATACTTTGAATTGCAGATCCCTGTCTGATTACCTTGTATGCAAAAAATTACAATCACTATCTAATTAACCATTGTGCGTCAAATTTACTGTTGAAGAACAAGCAAACCAAACTCACTTCAATCTCGGATGTTTGAAATTCACTTTAAATTATATGTATTAATTATCCTGCATGTGCCACAAAAGTAACTTAAAAGTAATGATAAAAAAGCAAATCTAAAATATGTGTGTTATTTTCTGTTGCCATAATTTATAGTATCAAATATGATTCATTGATGTGTAATTTTGTAAAATTTTTCTATTGAAGTGTATTAATATATTTCAATTTAAACATTTGTTCTAAAAATGTGTGAATTGCAGTTAACAGCAATACTTACATATAAACTTCATATTGAATAAATACATATTCAATATTTTTGTTCTAAATTATTTTGATTAATTTTTTAAACTCAAGATATGTTAGTATAATGAAACAAATTAATACTTAAAATTTGTGAGACTAATTTTATTGCTACATAAATAAAGAAAATATATTTATTATTTTATATAGATCTAACACATAAAAACAATGAAAACTAAGCATATCTCTTCTTTAAGTTCCTTGTAAATTATGCAATGCCCAATAGTTTGAGAATATATTTACTTTTTATAATCGTTAGTCAAATTTTTAATTTAATATGCTGGAATCAAAAATGCTTTGATTTCAAGAATTTTTTAATTAATAGGAAAGGAAAAATGAATTGAGTAGTATGCACTGGAAAGTCGTATTGATGGCAATAAACTCTTGTACTATCAAACAAAGGTGATGATGCTGATATCACACTGAATTCGAAAATTATGAAATTAACAACTTTAGTACATTTCTTCCAAATATGTGTGAGTATTATATTTTACTATTCCTATACACAGTGTAGCCAGTGCAGAATGCCTTTACTCTAAGTCACAATATATTCACTTACACATAAACTTGGTTAGTCACATAAAAGCTGATTACTTGATATTGTTAACAATTAATTAGTTATAAAATATTTACATCATTATCAGCATTTTCAATAGAATTAAATAAAAAAAATTCATTTTTTTATATTAAAAAAGGAGTCTTGTTTGTAGAAAAGAATCACTACCACATATTTTGCTACACTGCTGAGTATTTAACAATTTTCGAATATGGATTGTTTATATTCAAATTCTTACATTTATCATATTAGAAAAAGTTTGAAAATGTTTCATGATGAAAGTCCCTTTTCACAGCATTTAAAACTGATAATATTTGATGTTTTTCGAACAATCATTATGTTTCACTTATTAGTAATTTGAGTCGCAGAAAATCAGAATTTCACTAGTGTCCAAAGTTAAAGTCACCAATGCAAAATTAATTGTATATGAAAAATCGTGACTTTATTGTGGAAAAGGTGTGTGTGCGATGTATTTTTTAAGATATATGCTAATATATCAAGTGAGAAACAGTTCTTCAATTCACAGATCCAGAATATGGTTTTTAAGTTTCCTATGGAGGAGTTAATAAATTTTTGTGGAAAATTTATAAAATATGATTTCGAAATAATGTCCATCTAAAATATAATTTACTGTAATTTTTTAAAATGATATGAGTGTCAAAATTTTTAACCATAAATGGTTTTGCTTTAGTTCAATGAATGGGGGATTTACTCACAACTTCGATAAAAAACATAAACATATATTTGAAATTCATTTTAAAATGCAAAACTTTGAATAATATCTACTTGCGCAAAGATTGATAACTCTAAATGCTTTTTTTTTTATGCAGAGAAATAAGCAGACATTTCGTGTTATGAGGGGGAAAAAAGTATGCATATAGTTGTCAGTGAATGGTACATCTTGATTTATTGTTAAGATTTTGAGTGAATGGTTAAGTTTGATAATGAAGGATTCCTCTCTCTCTCTCTCCAATGGAAAAAAGTTCAACTAAAGGATTATACATACTTAATACTTGCTCGTAAATTAAAGAAAGTTGTATTTTAATTATGTTATCAAGATCTTTTTTATGTACTTAATGGCTTTATTTTTTGTTTATATGTTTTTGTACATACACAAAAAGTAAAAATGTTTTACTTTTTGTATATGTAGTATACAATGAACCAGAGGCAAAGAAAATTCTATCATTAAAAAGACCTTCCAAATAACCTCTTAAATGAACTTAGTTTGCAATAATTTTTATTCAGCTTAGTAGTGTTAAATAAACTGATAATAGAATAGTTAGTACTCTAGTCTATAATTTAATAGCTTATACATTCCATTCTCACTTTAGGTATGTATGTTTGGAGTCCAATTTAAACTATAGGTCCTTGTTGAATCTGCCTTTATTTGCAAAATGTGAATATAGTGGGGGAAACCAATCAATCCCAGTAGTGCAATGTTGCATTACATTTAATTTTTCTTTTAATTTTCCTCATAAACCTGGTAGAATTTATGGTGTTTATAAATAATTTCTGTTTGCTTCAGATAAATAAAGCAAAAATTTTGATTAACATTAATTAGATTTTAAAATTCATGAAACTGAATTTAAACATACTATAAAATCCTAACTCTATTTCATGGAATCAGAAAGTAATAATTTAAGAAATTATTAAACCTATTTTTTTTTAAAGTTTAATATGAAATAATATAATAGGTTTTATTTTATTAAATAATTGAAGTATCATTTTAAATATTTTTAGGCTTAAAAAGGAAAGTTTAAAATTTTAATATTGAAAGAAATATGTTTTAATTGATCAAAGTCCAAATAAGTCTCAATTGATGATTGTTGTATTTTCCTGTCCTTCACTATTCAGGTAAAAGGCTTCTACTGCATTTAAAGTTCAAATAGTTTCTGATACTGATATTGTTCCCTGTTTTTCATTTATCTGTTCAATTAAAATTAAAATCTCTTGTATCACAACATTTACTTCAAGTTATATAATGTCCTAAGTTCTATATCTTAAGTAGGAAAGTGCTTTCTTTCATTTTTGTTAAAATGGGCATTCTTTCTTGTAAAATTCCAATAGCTACAAGTTGAGCCTTGAAGCATTTTCTTGAACTAATATTTGGAAGTAGTAGCCAAAAGTTTGTCTGCAGGTGAAGATGAAAACTGAAAAGTTGTTGAATATTCAAATGTAAAAATTATTAAATGCTAACTGTTAAATCATTTCAAATTTCAAAATATTCTAAAAGTATCAATAATTTGTTTAATGTCTGTTACATTATGAATATTCATGTTATATAATATTTAATTGCCATTCATCTAGTAAACTATTATGAAGAGGCTGAAAAATAATTTAAATTTGACTGTCCTTACTAAATCAAAGTTAACCTAAAAATATTTAGGTATTAAAACATTAAAATTCTAAAATTTGACAATTAATTGAAATGTTAAGGAAAACATCATTAACAGTATTGTGTTTATCATTTCTCTATTCACTTAAATCCATCTCTTTAGTAATGTCTTCTTTGCATCTAATAATTCTTTATTATTCAAAATTTTAGTGATCACAATAATTAAAGTTTTGTCAATTACTTTTGTCTTTGAAATTATTTTTATTATTTATGATATTCTGGGGTAACATTTTTATTTGTTCTTATTTTGTAGAACAGCCTTAATTTGGATTTCATATGTGAAAAGAAAAAAACTTAAGTGGTGTGCAATAATCTTAATTACCTTTCTTCCTTATCATTATTGAATTTGTTAAGTCAATCATTTCTTATAATATCAAAGCTTTCAAAGGTATTGAAACTACAGTGCTTGATTAATATTATAATTTCTATTTTTGTGGGAATTATAAATATTTTTAAGTCCTCAATTGAGATATTAACTATAATTATAAACTTACTATATTTCATTTGTCAACTTGATTATGTATATGTGTGAACTTACAATATTTTTAGGACAAAGTTCAAGTTTAACTTTGTACTAGAAGTATCTGTTGCAGTATAAATTAGAACAAAAATTTCAATTTTATTTACTTTAAAAAGTTTATAGTCAAATTGACATCAGAATGGTTATAACCTTCAGTTCCACAGTTTGTGGATTCAGATCTCACCTTGTGCATGGAAATTTGCAATAGTTCGATATCCATTTTTAACTATAAATTTTGGTGTAATAGCTTTTGTGTGAAAAACAAAGCTTATTGGGATTTTATCATTTGAAAATGTTGATGTTTTGTCACCGTTGAAGAATTAAATTTTTCAAATTTCACCAGCTGGTATCATTATTGTTTTTATCATTATTGATACAAAATTATACATTTGATTTTGAAATTATCAAGATCTCTGATTTTGAGATTGT
This sequence comes from Latrodectus geometricus, assembly GCA_026290005.1. Classification (NCBI taxonomy): domain Eukaryota; kingdom Metazoa; phylum Arthropoda; class Arachnida; order Araneae; family Theridiidae; genus Latrodectus; species Latrodectus geometricus. The sequence continues at coordinate 1,151,650 of JAPDSC010007783.1, read as the reverse complement.
CATTGATAACCATTTCTTTACATGCATGCATATCAATGAAATTTTTGTTTCTATGTAAATGTTTTCTAATACTGAATTATTATAATTAAAGTTACACTTTCAAAATGCTCTACAAAAAGATCCTCTGACCAGAATATTCAATTGAATATATATGAAACAGAATTTATTTAGAGAAAGAATAAATAGTTCATGTCTTGACTAATAAATGGTGCTATACTTATAGGATATTAGCAATTGCTTAGAAAGGTTTACTAATTTCAAGCTGCTTGTAAAAAGATGCAACATGCTCATGGTACATTACAATAAAAAAAAATAGGAATATAGCTGCTGTTATTCTGTATCTGACTCAGGAATAGTTTTTCATTTGTTTGCTGCAAGCCTGGACAATTTAGCTATGAAACAATTCCTCCTTTTTGACACAAGGAGTGGGGCGGAAGTGCTGGCATCATTATGCAGTGAGGCATCCGATCTGCATGTTATCATGCTTTGAAAGTAGGTGAATCTTCATAATTTAGAAACATGGACTAGGCAGGCTGCCTTCCATTCCCAAGAGTACCATTTCACATGGAGGACATTACAACCATGGTATGTTTTATGTGTTAAAAATTGATTTTTTTTCCCTGTCCACTGTGGTTCTACTTTGTTAATTTAGATGGGTTTTGAACTAAGAGTGACACAACTGATTGTTTTTTATTGGGATCTTAAGAGTCCAACACTGTTTATCCCTCTATTTTTGAACTATATTTTATTTTGTTAGATTGATTTCCATTGCTTTGTGTATATTCCAATGAAATATCAAATCGTTCTGACTATTATTTTCTCATCCTATTAAAATTGCAGCTTTAACTATCACCCTGGATATATAATTGAATTTGAACCAAACTTATTAACCTATTAAATATCCTCAAACACACACATACTTTAAAAATCTTTATCTTTTATTATCTCGCACATTATTGTGTCTTCTGTAAGTCATTCTATACATCCATTTTTCTATTTGATTTCTGATTTGTAAAACTTTAATGGCTGTAAAATGAGCTTTGAAGCTTACCCTAAAACTAATATCTGAAATAATAAGCAAATAAAAATTTTTTTATCGTTATGGTACTCATAAAAACCAACTTTTGGTTAAATATTTAAACATAAAGCTTTATTTAAATTTTACTTGAATTTTTATTGCATGGTTTAAACATCATTGTGTACATACATGAATCTATGATTTTGAGATATAGAGCTAGATTATCAGATAATAATTGACTTAAATATTTTATTGAAAACTTTCTGCAGAATTTTTGTTCTATAAATTTCACTCACATAGCCAATACTCTGCATATACAAGAATTTGAGGTGAATAAAGCATTAGAAATATTTAAAAAAATTTAAACAGCTTATAGTGACACTGAATTTTGTACATTGCAATGAACAATATTCTGAAAATTCTGATATTCTTGTTTAATATCAATGATATTTTGTCTCTTGATATATTGGTATAGTGTAGTGCAAAATAATAAAACATTGTGGATAGTATTTTATTATTTTGCAGAAAAATCTGAAATAGTATCTTAAAGTACATCATGAATGTTTATTGGTATTTTTCATGTTTTATATTATTTTGCTTACAATGTAATTTTAATACTTCTACATACCATACTTTTATAAAAAGCACTACTTAAATTTGTTATGAATTTTTTATTAAAACTAATTATATTTGAAATTATTAACCATTAAATTTAAAGTATCAAGAGAAATATTTCTTAAAATATCTTGCATAAAACTTAACGTACTATATCTTGTAATACTAGAATTCTAAGATTTTATTCATTTATTTATTATTTTACATTTAAATAAACATCCATTATAACATGATTGTCAATTCTTTTTCTTTTTTTTACCTTTTTTTGGCTAATAACACTTTACTGTTATGTATGTGATGAGATAATATCTGAAATTAAATATATTTTACTTTATTTATCAACTTACTAGTTTTATTTACCTAGTCAATTTGGTGGCTCCCCATATTTTTCTTTTTATAAAAGCATTCAAAAAGTAGTTATTTGGTTGTGGATTTTTTATGAGAAATTCCAATTCATTATAAACAGGGCATTCATTCTCAACAACTCACAAGCTATGTAAGATGAATTATTGACTATAAAAAGAGCAAACCAAAAACCTTAATTTAAATTATTTGTTTGGAAAAATTATTTTTTAAATACATTTGTTAATCGTTTAAGAATGTTTCAAATGTGTCTTTTCAATTTTAATTGTTATCCATTTGCAGATGAAACTTTGTTGAAATATGGATTTCCTGAAGATATTTGGTTTCATGTGGACAATCTTTCTTCGGCCCATGTTTACCTAAGATTGAGGAAGGTAATTCATATTTAAAAAATAAGTGCATTGTATTAAACTACTTGATTAGTAAGTGCAAACTATACATAATAATTTACTTTAACATCAAAATATTTTTCCTTCTGGTATTTCCACAATACAATAAATAATAATAAAATAAAATCATACAGCATAAGTACTCTTTTTACATGAAATTAGATTAAGCACACTTGTGTAATAACAGTTAAAAAATTATAAAAACTAGTTTAAAAAATGAAAGTACATAAAATGAAGAAATCTATCATGAATGGATAAAAAGAAAACCAGGTTTTTTTATTAAAAAAAAAAAGAATCAAAGTGTTCTTTTCACAGTTTAATGAAAGATATTGTAATTCTTAATTTAATTTATTAATTTGCTTTAAAATTAGCCTAAAAATGTTCAATGTTTTGTTTGTCAATTGGCAGGGTAATACATGAGACACTACATCAGTGTTTCAAAACCTTTTTTTCTGCCATGCCCCACCTAAGCATTTCTAAAAATCTAATGCTCCCTCCATGTAACATATATATAATTTTTAACTTTAAAATTCTGAATTCTTCAATTAAGAAACTTATAGATAAGTTTTAGAAAGGAATCACAAGGAAATTTTTTAATGAAACACAGTAAATAAATTTTCAAAATGTAACGTAAAGCTAAAATTAAATTCGGAATAATTTTAATAAAGATCTTTCTATAATAATTTAAATTTTTAATCCTTGCACTTGGTGCTTGCTACACAGAGATCTTATGTTAGGTTCCAATATGGTCAGCTTCAGTCTCAAGTCTCCCCGTTGTGTTATATCCGTTGTGTGCGATTTCTCTTTTTTACCAGTAAATCATGCACAGCTTTAAACCCACATTCAGCTAAATATGAAGACAAAAACACTAACAACAATTTTCTTGCACATTTGACTGAATTCGGATATTTGATTTCTGTTTTCTTACAAAACCATGCCATTGTTACTTTTATATTAAATAAAGTTTAAACTGACTCATCATTCTGCAAGTTCTTGATACTGAATATTTAATATATCAGACAAATCCACTAACGTTGGCTGCATCATCCATGTTGGAATATCAATTTGTTTTAAATCAGAAAATCTTTATTTTAAATCAAACGATAAAATTATCAGATGATTGACAATGACAAGTACGTTTTATTCTTCACAAAATAGCTTAAAGAAAACCTTCACATCTGGCATTAGATTTAATAACATTGATATACTTTATTACTGAATGTAGTACTTCATTTTTAAGAGGCGAGAGTTTTTTAAGCTACCAAGATTTCCCTATGAACAACACAATGCACAAGAATCATTTTTGGATTCTCTTCTTTCTTTAATTTTAAGAAGCCATTTTTTCTTGCCCATCTTATTAGGATCATCATCTGCAGCACAAGGTGTTATATTTTTCATTGGTTCATTCATTTATCATTGACATCAAAGTAGTTTTTTTTAACTTATTATATATATCTTTGGGGGTAGTGGTGCTTTCTATTCTTTTACAGAACATTTCTTCAGCAAAATGCCCTTTATCAATATATCTTACATAAGTTATTTATATTGCCTCACTGTCTATCAAAGTTGATTTATCCATTTGCACTGAGAATTTTCTTGTTTTCACTTTTTCAACATGTTGTTTTTCAAAATCTTCAACTCATTTCATCTATTCTTACGCTAACAGTATTGTTACTAAGTGATAGCGTTTACATCTTTTTCAAGAACCTTTCTAAGAAATGGTGATATATTGATAGTTTTATTAATAAATTTTTTCTGTAGAATGATTTTTTCCAGATTTAGCAATGAATTAAAAAAATTGATAACTAGCCTCTAGAATAGGATTATGAATTGAAGTGTCAGCAGTAACTAGAGATTTTACTGTTGTCCTCTTTTCACAACTTTTCTTTAAAATTTTAAAGGAATTTAAATCTAAATTAATATAAGCATTGTTTCGCCTTTAAATGCTCCTCAAGACAACCTCGTTTCATTGATTCATTGGTCATGCATTGCTAGCATAAAAGACAAAAAGGAAACCGCTCATCGTGGAGAGCAAGTATGAACAACAAACTTTTGTTCTTGCTTGATCCACTCATTTTACTATAGGCTGAAAGAAATATATATAAGATCAATTAAAAACTAAATGTATTTGTTAAAATTAATTTAATGTGACATAGAGTAAGCGTATACTAAAAAGATACACATTTATTTAAATATATATGACACATTTACCACACCATCACGGCATAACATTTTTCAACGTATAAGGGGTGATCAAATGAAAAGGTACAAAACAACTTAGTGGGTACTAGTGTAAACTTTATTCAAAATATTCACCACAGGCTTGAGCACAACGATCCCACTGATGAACAAGCCACATGATTTCTTGTTCCCAGAATTCTTGTGGCTGTGATGAGACCCAGTCCTTCAGTGTCCCTAAGTACTTCGACCGAGTTTAAGCGCTTCTCTTTCAGATGTTTTTTCAGTGGACCAAACACATGGAAATCGTGGGGTGACATGTCCAGACTGTAGGGCAGATGGTCCAACGTCTTCCACTTGAACTTGGTCAAATCCATTTGTGTGACTTTGGAGAAATATGACCCTTCGTGAGCAGCCCCAGTCTTGTTCTTGATTAACCTGCGTAAGCATTGGAGTGTCTCACATTACACATTGGAGTTTATGGTTTTTCTGTGCTTGATGAATCTTGCCCTCATACGGATTGCCACATCATTTGGTTGCCATTTTTGATAAAAAGCCTCTGCTCTTTCCTGCGCATGTGGTGGCCTGCTTGTGCTCCAATCCCAGTCACAGACTCCAATCACATTGCGAAATATCTCGCTGCATTCTCCCATGACGGAATATGCAAATATTTAACTTTTACGTTTTTACTCTGTTTTGTACCTTTTCATTTGATCACTTCTTGTATATCGTGTCAAATCCATTTTTGAATTGGCCCTTTAACAATCAAATTGTCTCTCCTGTGGGGCGTGGGCCCCACGTTAGGAAATGCTTCACTACCTAGGATCTGTCACTCTGATGATGTTCCATCACCATTGTTATAATAGGCCCAAATCTTTCAATGTTTTCATTCATGGTTGATTATTATGCTTTGATTTCTTAAGTCCTCAATCATAAGTTACAAGCTATAGTCTAGGGTTAGACTTTCATTATTTGGAAAAGTTACAGGCTCAAATCCAAGTTACTGCTGTTCAACAAATATGAGATGGATGTTACTTTCTGCGTGCTCATTTTTTGTAGCTTTTGAAGTTTTTCACCTTTGCAAAATATAAATATTATTTACATTCAAAACAACTTCTTAAAAAACTTTTAAAAATACTCCATTAAGTCAAAATAAAGTGGATTATAAATCATAAAAAGTCTTCTTTAGTTAGGTTATTTACTATGCAGTGTCAAATCTGTGAAATTATATCTGTGGAGAGCATTGATTGACAATGTGACTCCCGAATTGTCAAGCATAGACTTTGCACAGACAGTATTTGATATGGCAGCTCTTATATAATTTGCTGCTTTTTAGATTATAGGATATCAGAAACATGATATTAACTTTTGTTCAACAAAATTACTCAAGCCTGTTTTACCACATGCATTCATTTCCTTGTCTTTTGAATCTCCCTGTATTTGTTTTTATTGTTTAAGAACAAAAAACTATGGAAAAATGTTTCTTTCTCATTTAAAATCAGCTTCATATTAAATAAATGAGGGAGCAAATTGTGTAGAATGTGTCTTATTCATTTAAAGTACAATGTAAAACCGGTTCTACTTTTTATCTTTCTGGTGTAAAGATTTTCAAAATTGTGATAGATTGTAAAATATTCCGACATTATTTTTTGGTTATGTTGTGGCTTGTACAGATGTTGCTTTAGAGTAATTTTTAATACTCTCCTCTCAGCTCTATATAGCAAGCCCTAAAACCATCCAAAATATTGCATATCTCATGTGTAGTACTGATGACATAGATTATTTTCCCGTTATGCTTGTTAGAGCAGTCAGCAAAAACCTGAAGCTTTGAATTCCCTATTTGATTTCTCTGTTTTTTTGGTTCAACAATTTGTGGTTTTGATTCCCACATCAGAATTAGATGTTTGTAATGGTAGTTCAGAATCCCCTTTAAACTGTATATTTTAATCCAATTAACCCATGTGTTCAAAATATGATCTTTGAGTGATAAATCAAAAACCCTTATTTGGTCTCTGCAAAAAACATATTGATCCTTATCTAATATATCATACATGAGATAATTTACTGATAATGTTATAGAAGTAATTTTTATGTTTTATAATAATGGAAGGATTTTTGTGTTAATTTCAGCTTCTTTACTATACATCTTTGACAAACATCATTCAATGTAGCTGCTTATTTTGTGTTGTCAGCAGTTTTGCATTAATTGAAATCTAAATCTCTACAGTCAACTTTTGTACTTGCATTGTTTTTTATTTGCCAAATAAATCAAATATATTTTATTACTTTCATGAAATAAAAATTTGGCATATTTTTTACGTGTTCAGTGTAAACCGCATTTACTAACTTAATTCATTTTTGAACAATCAGTTTCTTAAGTTTGTGCCTCTCTGTATGTTTATTTATTTCTTCTAATTCTAATTTTACATGCAGTATTATTTTTAATTGTACAAAAAATAATAATATAATTAAGTATTTTTGTATATAATTAACAAATTTGTTTAGTTTTCTTTGTTTAAGGATCGATTGTGTGCAGAAAATTACCATTAGTTGATAATCTAAACCCTGTTTAATGAAATTTGTATATCAATTAATGTTATATAATTTCAATTAATTTCATAAGTTTAATAAAATGTCATTAATTTTCGCTTACAAATTTAGAAAATTTTCCTTCTTCATTGTCTTTAGTTTATTATTTAAAAACATGTTGTTGCATTGAGCTTCACAATCTTAACTTTCTGTATTATTGCATTTGAAAACCACAAGAAATATTTTTGTGTATGTGCATTAATTATGTCTTATCAATATGATTTTAATAAAACTGAGTGTCAACAGTTAAATTAAGGAAATTGACTTTAGTGTAATTCTTGTTAATTAAAAAATTATATTGATAAAGAGTTCTAATATATATAATAATTCAATCATGAAGTGAATGTGAATGATTTCACTTTTCTGAATTAAAAACATTGTTAAAAGATCATTTTATTGAATATGTTGCTGCATTTTGAAATGGAGAAAAAGAAAAGTAATTAGCAACCATATAAAAAATTCTTGTAATCAGTATTCACTTATTGTTTGCTTTTCAAATAGCTATTGTTACACTTGTTTGGTATGAGTGGATATTGGAAGTAGAGCACATTTTATTAAGTAAAGGCAAGAGAAAAGCAAAAATCCTGATTGATTGCATGGTGTCATTGATGTGTTTGTAGGATTCCTGTATTTTATATTACTCTTGATTGTTGTTGTTGTAAATTACAAAAATAGCTTTCAAAATAATGCATCTCTGGTGGCAAATGCGTACTTACAGTTTTCAAAATTTTAAAATTTTCTAAAGAAAAAATGTTTAACACAAAATAATAATGCCATTTTTGACTATTTCAAATAAAGTTCTTTTATAATTTATTTTTACTCTTAGTTTGCATGTGTAATAATTTTCTTATAATTAATAGTTTCCTTCTTTTCTCATAATGAATATATGTATTTATTTCCTTTTGTCTCACAAATTAGGACATAATTTTACCATAGTAAATTTAAAGATTTATATACAAATTATAATTAATTTTGAATGGAATTGAAAAAGTAAAAAAAAAAAAAAAATATTTCCTTTAATAAAGAAAAAAATTACTTATAGGAATTTAGTTCAAAATTTTTTAAAGCAATTTACAGATAAGGCAATTCTGTTTTGTGTTACTTTCAAATAGTACATAAAATATGCTTGTTTTATTATTAATTTCTTATTTTTCAGGGTCAGACCATAGACGATATTCCAACTCCTTTGTTAGAAGATTGTGCTCAACTTGTTAAAGCTAACAGTATTGTTGGTAAAATAAATGGATTTTATTGTGATAGTTTCAAAAAAATTTTTTTTAACTTAAGCAACTTTATATATAATTTATATATATATATATATATATA
>JAPDSC010007783.1:1120254-1136828 GCA_026290005.1 Latrodectus geometricus | reverse complement strand
GAAAACAAATTATATATATATATATATATATATATATATATATATATATATAATTTGTTTTCCACTTTCATCAAATTTCGTATTTAAAATTTCTTTCCTTATTAGTGCTTTTATTAATTATGTTGTTTAAAATGTATGTATATTAAAAGCAAGTATTTTTCCTGGTTTCTCTCCTCTCTTTTTTTTTTAAACCTAAAGAACTCTGAATTATCTAAGGGTTTTTTCCCCTATATCCAAGTTACTCTAAATTCTACTTAACCTACTTACCCTAGCAAATCAGTTACATATTAATTTATTTATAAATTAACAAATGTAACTATTTACTTTAAAAGGTGAATATAAAAGGAAGCATTTTGTAAATTGTGTAAGAAAATAACTATTTATTTATGTATAAGTAACTGCAGAAAACACTGATTTGTAATTTAGCAGTATTTTAAATAATTTCATAATACTTTGCTGTTTAACATACTTTTTATTTTTAGGATGATGGAGAAGATTCTGATGACTTTATGTGATGTTTCTTGTGACATTGTTAAATAAAATAGCCTGTTACTTAATTTATTGAATTTTAATCATTATTATAAGACCTATTTAAATAATAAGTAAGAAAATCCATTGACTGAATCATGAAATCAAGAAAACCTATAATACTTTGTAAAAAATCCTTCCCTTGAATCATGAAATGAAAAGAGATATAAGACATATCTAAATAATATGTAAGCAAATCCATTGAATGAATCATGAAATGGAGAAAACCTATAATACTCTGTAAAAAATCCCTTTCTTGAATCGTGAAATGAAGAAAATGTATTGTGTGTTTTTTAAATCAATGAAATGAAATTCAAATGAGTTGTTAAATTTAAATGAGTGTTACATGAAATATTTAAATGAAATAAAGACCTTCAATCTATCTTTTTAGTAATATTTATGACATTCAAACTACACATGTATGCAATCGTTACATACACATTATTACAATATATATGAGTGAAGAACATCAGAAAAGGATTTCAGTTTGCACAATTCCGCATTTTTTAACAAGTCGGTCAAGTTCTCAAAATCGTGTCGTGTCTAGAAAAAGCAACCAAAAAAGTGGAAATCATTGATTATCCTCGTAAATATCAAACATTAATAAATCATATGTAGATAAAAGGAATTACATTTGCAGTTTAATATTAATAAATGTTGAATGTAATTTTTGTGCTGTTGTGGGAGTTTTAAATGAAGTATTTATATAATATAAGCTGGATTTTTCTGCAAATTTCTTTACATTAAGTTCTGTAGATAGATTCCCATAGTTCATCAGTTAGTGACTTTGAAACTTTCAGCTTGCAAAGTCTGGTAGTCCAAGAAGTAAAATTGTTCACTTATAATCAATGTGGGGATGACAAATAATTTGAAAATATCATGTGTTTAGGATTTTTGACAATTGTAAACATTGTTTTAGACATTGGTGGAAAACTATTTTGTTGTATAAATAATAAATAAATATGAGGCTGTGAAATAACACATTTATATGATCCTAAAATTTTTAAACATTGTTCAAAGATTAAGAAGCCTTTTAAATTTATAAAATATTGTATAATGTGTGTCTTTAGACCTCTTTGAAATAAAACTTTATATGAATTTAATATATTAAGTTTATAATTGCCACCCAACCTGTCTAGTGGTTAGCGTACCTGACTACAGATGGGTGGGACCTGGGTTCGAATCCTGGCTCGGGCATGGATGTACTTTCTCTCTTTCTTGTCTTTGTCCTTTCTTTGTGTGTGAATGGTTGTCTACCCTATAAACGGGTACCTATGGCATGTGTGTATTGAGGAAGTCGGACTAAACACCAAATGTGGTTCAGTTGGAAAAGTGGAGCAGCACACCCCATATTGCCAGCCTGGCTGGCACACGACAACTAGTTTATAATTACTCCTTTATTGATAATCTACCAAGATGTGAATATATAGTCTCTAATTTTGCAAGTTTGTCTGCTATTTAAAAAATATCATAAAATAAGACCCATATGAGTTTTATACTAAGATAAAAGTTAAAGGCTTGGTACAGCTTATTCGTCAATTGTAAAATTATATGTTTTCTAAGGACAGATTTGATGTTCAGAAAGATGAGGACTCAAATTTTAAAACCATTAACTGTGTCAATCAAATAGCTATACTTGATTCTCATTCCTAAAAATAAATTTCAGAATATTAATTCTTTCTGCTGCAAAGATAAAATTAGTATTGGTAATTCTGAATTTCATTGACGGAAATGAGAATGAAGCTCCAATAAAAGTTATACTGTGGGATTTCGATGCATTTGTTAAAAATGATATGTTTGTTATGAGTTCATTAGAAAAGGTCTGAAATTAATGACCTATCCTGATAGTTAAAACATATATTGAAAATTATTACAAAATACTGAAATAGGAAGATGAAAAGAAATGGTTTTTGAATTAGTTTCAATTTCTTAAAGTATGTGTAAAAGGATGCTGTACTGAATATTTAAAAAACCTAAATCGACCTATATACCTTTGAGCGAAAAGTTCTGAAAAAAATCTCGGGCTGTGAATGAAGTCTGGAGACATCGACATAATTTTCAATTGTACAAATTGTTTTAAAGTATAGATATCGTCAAACTTATTAAAGTTAATCACATGAAATGGGACGATTCTTATACTGGTGTAGGGCCTTTTTTGGCGACGAAACCGACTGAGTAGAGCTCGTTTTTTGGGGGGAGGGGGAAAGAAATGTTACAAACCTAAAAGAAGGGTTATTCTGAAAAGGGGGCGTGGTCGCGGAAGAGGGGGAATTACAAAATAGCAAACAATTAGAATAAAACTCATTAAATAATGTAAGATGTTCAAAATAACAAAAATAGATATAATTTGCATTCACAATTATTTTACAATAACCAGCACACAAGTTAAATAAGCATAGTTTTAAAAAACATGAATTTAATAAATAGCTTATCTTTTTCATAGTTAATAATTTATTTTTATGTTATAATTATAACATTGAATTATTTGTATAAAGTTTTTGAAATTTCACAGTTATATTTGGTTAAAATTCCGATACATCTGGATATAGCATTCTTTTTAAAAATAAAAATCATTAGATATTAAAAAGATTAACTACATTAAATAACGAAAATACATTTTAATACTTAATAATTGTAAAATACTAAGCAGATAGGAGATAATACATTTTCACGAAAAATTATTATAATGAATTTTGGCTCTTTTAACAAAGACTACTTTAAAATAGTTTTTCCATTAATACAACATGTTATTAATGTACTCCATTTTTAGCAAATTTTACTGTTAAATAAAATAAGTTATTTTAAATAATTTTAGATTTCTTGTTAAAACAGAAAAATTAGAATAATAATCACTTAATAAATAATAGCACATTAATAAGTAATTCCAGACACTCAATATTTTATATTCAAGCAAAATTTATGACAAAAATATAATTGGGCAATCAAACACATAATTAACAACCGTAATCAGTTTAAAAAATATTAAAATTTTTAAATTACATATGAAAACAATTAATTTGGAATCAAACCATGCTGTCAATATATAAGCAAATTAAAAACAAATTAATTAATAATACTTAGAGTAATAACTTAAAGTAATACTTTTAATTAATAAGTATCGTTGAAATATTTCTAAATATTTTAAAATCAAACTGAATTTATGACAAAATTATAATTATTTATTTAAACGCACTTAATTCAACCCCTTAGCCATTTTTTTGTACTTCGTATTATTATTATATTTTATTAATGATATAATAATTATTAATTTATATATCAGCGGAATTCATTATTAATAAAAAGTAGTAATCAATATGTTTAATAAGTTAAAAGCAAAGTTAAGTCTAAATTCTAAAAGAAATTAAGGCAAAATTCTGGAATGAAATTTCACACGTGTGATTGAAATTTCTTATATTTTCTCAATTTATGTTATTTAAACAAAGAATTATCTATATAATGTTAATAAATAAAAAAACTCACCTTCACTGAGAATAATCCTTTTTATTAAAAAAATAAAAACATTAAGAAATAAAGAAAAAGTAACAAAGAGTCTTAGGACAACGTGCACCATGAATACTGTCCCGCCAAACGAAATGACGTCAGTCTATGCGTGTTGATTTCAAGTAATGATCACGGTTAAAGTTAAACTCAAAATATCGGTAATTTTTTTAATGATCAGATACACAAAGGAAGTTAATAATACTTTTTTTTATCAGAAAATAAAAGATATGTGCTCATATTGAATGCAAAATTTATTTTCGTAAAATAAACTTAAAAATATAGCATTTAATGACAATCCAGTCATTTTTTTTTTCAAAATTTCACTATATTGATTTCGACACCCCTAATTTAATAAATTAAATTCATAAAATCAAGTGGAAGCTTTTTAATTTGAGATAACAAATTAGTTCATGGGTTTGATTCTTGTTTAAGATATGTAAATCAAAAGTAGTTTGAAGCTTTTGCTTAAACTGTATACCAGGTTAATCAGCTTATGTGTGTGAAATATTACTATAAAGCAAAAAACAATCCAATTATTATTTATTCCATTATTTTTCAATGCAGGCAAAATTTTCCACACTCTTTGCAATTTAGAATTCTATTCCATTGAAAACAAAAATAACACAAATCAACACTGCATTTAGATTTTTATGTTAATCAGACATCTACAAGTTTCCTGGCACATGACTGATGGAATTCACTTTTACAAATAAAGGATGCAAGTTAGTTAATAAGAAATAAAGATGAACGATAAAATTTAAACACTTAAATAAGATTTAAATTAAAAACGTGTAAAAATATTTACATAAATGAAACCTTAAATGAGATTTAAATTAGAAGTACAGAAATAATTAAAAATATTATGTGAATAAAAAAAAGTAAATATTACAATAAGTTTTTAAATAATTGATATGAATTTGATAAATAAATATTAATTAAATAAATAATAATTTTAAAAATTAAATTAAAAGTACACAGCTATAATATAACATTAAACATATTATATGCATATAAAGAATAAAAATTTTTTTATAAATACAAAAAAGTGCTTAATTAATCAATAAATTTTAATTAAAAACTAATTAAAGAATTAAGTAAAAAATACAGAAATATTATATGAATAAAAAAAATAATGTTTATTAAATAATTGTTTAATTAATTAATATGATATTGATAAAAAAATTATATTATTTATTTTTTATTCATATAATATATTTAATATTGTATAATATTTCTGTACTTTTAATTCTTGATTTCTTTAATCAAAATTTATAAATTATTTAAACATTCCCTGTATTTATAAAAAATTTTTAATTTTCAATCATTTATTGTATAAAAATATTATATAATATATCTGCATTTTAAATTTTAATAAAATAAATAATAATCAAATTAAAAATACAAAAAAGTTATACAATATTAAATATATCATATGTATAAAAAAATATAGTTTCTTTATTGATTATTTAAACGATTTCACGTTATTTATTTAAACAATTATTTTATTAAAATATTTTTTATTTTTATATAATATTTCTGTATTTTTTATTTAATTCTTTTAATTATTATTTTTTAACTAAAATTTATTAATTAATTTTTTAATAAAAAATAAATAATATAATTCTTTATTGATTATTTAAACGATTTTATAATAATTATTTAAGCAATTATTTTATTAAAATATTATTTTTTTATATAATATTTCTGTATTTTTTATTTAATTCTTTAAATTATTATTTTTAATAAAAATTTATTAATTAATTAAACACTTTTTGTATTGATAAAATTTTTTTATTCATTTTATGCATGTAACATATTTAATATCACGTTACATGCATAAAATGTAACATATTGAATATTACATAAATTTTCTTGTTTCATTAGTATTTGTTTATTTAAAGTTAATTTATTAATTTCATAATAATTTTTTAAATGCTTATTTTTTTTAAATTTTATTCAGTATTATTTAATCTTTTTATACATTTAAAAATTAAAAATCACTGAAAAATAAAATTAATTCAGTATTTAATTTTTTAATGCATATAATATATTTAAAATTATATGATACTTCTGTATATTTAAATTTAATTTTTCAAACTATTATTTATTTAATTAAAATTTATTTATTAATTTCATATTAATTATTTAAACGCTCATGGTATTCGTGTAATATAATTTATTTTTTATTCATATGATATACTTAATATTATACAATATTTCATATAGTATTTATATATTATTTTTTCATGCAAACGATTTAATATATTTATTTCTGTACTTATAATTTAAATAATTACTTTTTAAACTTTTTTTATTTAATTAAAATTTATTGATTTTTTATATAATTATTTCTGTTAATTTAATTTAATTTTTTATTAAAATCATTTAAAATTCATTTATATGAAACTAATGAATTTTAATTAAAAAATTTATTATTTATTTAATTCAAATTCATTTATTATTTATTTATACTCTTATAATATATATTTAATGTCATACAATATTTCATACTATATTTGTATAATATTTATTTTTTTATTGACATTATATATTTAATATTATATAATACTTCAGTATTTTTAATTTAATTCTTTAAATTATTATTTATTTAATTAAAAATTAATTATTTAAACACTTATAGTATTCATATAATATTTTTAATCATATAATATTCAATATTAGGTAATTATTTTTGAACATGAAATCACTAAATTTTTATTAGAGCCTTTATGTTAACATAACTAATATGTCCCTGATTATTTTATTTAGTAGAATAATTTGTACAGGAGGACAACTTCAAAAGCAGTGTAAAATTATTCAATTATCATTAAATAATTTTCATTACAAATTTTCAATATGTAAGAAATGTAAAATATAGCATCACACTGAATTCCATTTCTATAACTCGTATTATATATTTATTGAAATTTATTTTTTTAGTTGATAATATAAATCCCTAATTTATTAGTCAACTCGTAAATCACAATTAGTAAAATATTTTTGTTATTGTTTGAAACATGCTAAAATATTAAAATTATTTTTACATATTTTAGCTTTAATGATAAAATTCAAGTTATTTGATGTCTTAAAGGCTATCAGAGAAGTCTATATCATCTAATATTTAACGAAATATTGAAGTATTTTTAAATTTTTTTTTCCATTTTTATTTTCTTTTTTAACTTATTATTATTTTTTTTTTCTCCATTTCCACTTTTTTTCTGTGGATAGAAAATATTTAGTAAATTAATGTTTTAAATTTGAAAATAATTCCATGTGATGGACTACTGATTGCGTAAAAATCATTTTTTGTTAAATTTTCAATATACTAATTCTCATCAAGTCAAATTAGTTTTCTGTCGATGCGGAGCAGCGCACCACATATTGCCAGCCTGGCTGGCACACGACGACAACAACAAGTTTTCTATAATTATGAAGCAATTTGGTGAAATAGAGAACAAATCTAAATTCAAATAAAACTTTTCAATAGATGTGACAACCTTTTCTTTGAAATTCTATAAAGCATTTGACATTTTATTAAATTATTGCCGTTCATCTGATTGCCAATATGAGATTATTGAAGATGTTGCATTATTGAATGATGTTCTGTTATTTGTTACACATTTATTAGTTAAATTGCTTTTATTCAACTTGAAACTGAACAACCTTAGATAAAATATCATTTTTCATATTAAAAAAAAAAATAACTATATTTGTTAATCTGAATTTAAATATATTTCAGTGCAAGTACTAAGAAGCTAAAACTGTTATAATCAATTTATTCTAATATAAATGGAAGATTAGTTTCCATAAGCGCATTCATTACTTGAGTTATTTTTGAAATATTATTCTAGCGTAGACGAATTAAAATTTACATACAATTAAATATAAAACAAAAGAATCTTTATTATTTAATTTGACAAAAGCGGTAGATTTATAGGAAAAAAAATGATGAAATTATAATGAGTTGCTGTCTATTGACTTATGTTTAAATTCAAGTAAAATAAAATATAACAAAATACTACGAAGTCATTCTTCATTCTTTAAAATAAACTACTTTTATAATAAGGGTTGCATTCGCAACACAATAATATTACGAACATGAAAAATATTTATGTATTACATCTATTTTATTTAATCTCGTAATGAAATATTGTCTCTTAATTAAATATTCGAATCTTAGTTGATAATTACATACATTTTCTTAGCGTGCTTGTTCTTTTTTTTTAATTGATTAGAGACTTATTTTTTGTCATTTATAAAAATTATTCCAATTATATTTTTTATGAAAGTGATTTGTTATAATAAAAAAATAAGCAATGAGAGTTTAATACTTTATGGTCGAAGCAGTGAAAATAATTTTTACATTTTTGTGCATATTTATTCCTCATTTACTTAGATTCTTTAAACATTACTCTTGAATATAGAAATATTCAAATTAAATTTATATTTATAATAATTATAGTTTTCATTTAGGAGATAGTGAATTGAAAGATATTTTAATAATATTTAAAAATGAAAATGATTATTATGATTGATAAAGCATATGAAAAACAGTGCGGCAGACTTCAAAAGATTATGAAATTTTAAAAAGTTAAAGAAGTGAATAATTAATATTATTATGTGAGTTATTAAGTGAATACTTAATAAGTAAATATTTAAGAAATTTAAAAATAAATTGAAAATTATCTCGTGACTATGACGTTTTAATGATTTAAAATTCATGGAATTTATATCGAAAATTGCACGCCAAAACTTCAAGTGGCGATGGCCATAGCGAACGCCAGAAGTGTAAAAAGCTATAATGTGTTGACCCGGATAGACTATCATGTGACTATGACGTTTAAAGTACCATCCCACTCGTGACGTCCCTAGCAACCATGTCTGAATGATTATCGCTCTTGGCAATCATGCTTGGCAAGGTCTTGGCGATATTTCCGCGCATACACCCGTATAAGAATATCCCCCATGAAATTTTAGGGCCACCTTAGAGAATGAATTCCTTATCACAAAGATTTAAAATTTTTAGTCATAAACCTTTGGGAACAAGAAAAAGTGTTGCCCAGGTTGAAATGGACAGATTGTGTAGATGGAGATGTTAAGATCCTAAAAGTAAATAATCGGAGATCAATTGCCAAAAATAGATCAGAACGGAAGAAAGTTGTTAAAAAAGGCCTCGTCTTATAAGGGGTTGCTGTGTCAATAGAAGAAATCGACCTATATGAATAAAAACAGCTTTTGAAACAAAGACATTTTCTCCTGATTGTAAAATTAATTATTTGTAGTTATATTTAACAAAGTTAAAGGATCCATTTATAAATACTGAGAACACCAGTGATTATAGGTAAGATTTGTTGAATAGTTAAAATCAAGCAAACGTACCGGAAAAAGCTATAATGAAACTATTTGAAATAGACTATTATATGAATATCTAAAATAAATATATGCCATATGAATTTCTAAAATGAGCCATATGAATTTCTAAAATATTCCTATTTTAGAAGGCTTTAGTTTTTAGATTCTATACAACAGTGAAATTTTCACCTATTTATACTTTCAATTATCTTCTATTTATCCCTCTTTTTCTTTTTTCTTAGGTGTCGAGACCAAATATACTTGTATTTTGCCGTACTATTGGTTGGTTCTGATGTTTGTTCTCGTTGCCTTTGCTACCGCAGATCTTGCACCCCATATGTTTGCCCTGTATGGCATAAGGACGAAATTGGGGTCCTGGTGTCCCTCTGCGTTCCCTTTGAATCAGGCTTCGCTGTAGACGGATAGCGGGATCGATCCCTCTCTCAGTCATTCGATTGGTACTAGTTAAGAGGGGTTTTCTCCCTGCATGGTGCTGTAGGGCTAGTCCTGCATTTTGGATTGTGCGGATGAGTCCACTGGATCCTTTTACCAACATATAGTATTATATTCTGGTGACACCTCTAAGTTAAATGCCGAGGCTGTTCATCGCCAGAGCGATCAACTGCCTTCCCTTGTTGGGCTTCGCACGGGGTGGGGGCCCATCAGGGTGAACATTCTCCTTCTTCAGGATTTCTTAACTGCCCTGTAAGACCTTATATTCCAAACCCTTTAAAGCAATGTTTTCCAACGTGGAACCCACGGCCACAGGGGGGCTAATTTGATTGTAAAGGGGCAATTCCAAAATGGACTGGACACGATATTTGTTGAAAAATGTTATGCCGTGATGATGTGGTAAATGTGTCATATATATTTAAATAAATGTGTATTTTTTTAGTATACGTTTACTCTATGTCACATTAAATTAATTTTAACAAATACATTTAGTTTTTAATTGATCTTATATACATTTCTTTCAGCCTATAGTAAAATGAGTGGATCAAGCAAGAACAAAAGTTTGTTGTTCATACTTGCTGTCCACGATGAGCGGTTTTCCTTTTTGTCTTTTATGCTAGCAATATATGACCAATGAATCAATGAAACGAGGTCGTCTTGAGGAGCATTTAAAGGCGAAATAATGCTTATATTAATTTAGATTTGAATTACTTTAAAATTTTAAAGAAAAGTGAAAAGAGAACAACAGTAAAGTCTCTAGTTACTGCTGACACTTCAATTCCTAGTCGTATTCTTGAGGCTAGTTATCAATTTTTTTTATTCATTGCTAAATCTGGAAAAATCATACCATAGAAAAAATTTATTAATAAAACCATCAATATATCACCATTTCTTAAAACGGTTCTTGAAAAAGATGCAAAAGCTATCACTTAGTAACAATACTGTTAGCAGAAGAACAGACGAAATGAGTTGAAGATTTTGAAAAACAACATGTTGAAAAGCTGAAAACAAGAAAATTCTCAGTGCGGATGAATCATTTTTGATAGACAGTGAGGCAATATAAATAACTTATGTAAAATATATTGATAAAAGGAATTTTGCTGAAGAAATGTTCTGTAAAAGAATAGAAAGCACCACTACCCCCAAAGATATATATAATAAGTTAAAAAAAACTACTTTGATGTCAATGATAAATGAATGAACCAATGAAAAATATAACACCTTGTGCTGCAGATGATGATCCTAATAAGATGGGCAAGAAAAAATGGCTTCTTAAAATTAAAGAAAGAAGAGAATCCAAAAATGATTCTTGTGCATTGTGTTGTTCATAGGGAAATCTTGGTAGCTTAAAAAACTCTCGCCTCTTAAAAATGAAGTACTTCATTCAGTAATAAAGTGTATCAATGCTATTAAATCTAATGCCAGATGTGAAGCATCTCTTCAAGCTATTTTGTGAAGAACAAAACGTAGACCATGTGAGATTTTTACTTCACAACTGAAGTCAGATGGTTCTCTAAAGGGAACTGCTTGAAAAGATTTATGAAAGTGTTTCATACTCTCAGTGATATTTTAAAAAACAAACCTGGAATGAAGTATCAGTTAACAGTCAATGGTAAAACATTTGTGAGTTATTTAGCCTTTATCTTTGAAAAGCTAAATATATTAAATAAGCAACTTCAAGGAACAAAGAAAACTCTTGTTGATGCAAAAGCGAAGGTATTTGTTTCATTACTCATATTAAGTAATGTCAGAAATATATTTAAAACAAAAACTTTGTGAACAGCTTTGGCAGCACTTGGCCTCAAAAATGTGAAGTAAATGGTATCGCTTTACTTGTCATTGTCAATCATCTGATAATTTTATCGTTTGATTTAAAATAAAGATTTTCTGATTTAAAACAAATTGATTTTCCAACATGGATGATGCAGCCAACGTTAGTGGATTTGTCTGATATATTAAATATTCAGTATCAAGAACTTGCAGAATGATGAGTAAGTTTAAACTTTATTTAATATAAAAGTAACAATGGCATGGTTTTGTAAGGAAACAGAAATCAAATATCCGAATTCAGTCAAATGTGCAAGAAAACTGTTGTTAGTGTTTTTGTCTTCATATTTAGCTGAATGTGGGTTTAAAGCTGTGCATGATTTACTGGTAAAAAAGAGAAATCGTCTGGATATAACACAACGGGGAGACTTGAGACTGAAGCTGACCATATTGGAACCTAACATAAGATCTCTGTGTAGCAAGCATCAAGTGCAAGGATTAAAAATTTAAATTATTATAGAAAGATATTTATTAAAATTATTCCGAATTTAATTTTAGCTTTTCATTACGTTTCGAAAATTTATTTACTGTGTTTCATTAAAAAAATTCCTTGTGATTCCTTTCTAAAACCTATATATAAGTTTCTTAATTGAAGAATTCAGATTTTTAAAGTTAAAAATTATATATATGTTACATGGAGGGGGCATAAGATTTTTAGAAATGTTTAGGTGGGGCATGGCACAGAAAAAAGTTCGGAAACACTGATTACGGTGTTTCAATTATAACAGATTTGGGCATTCTAAAAGACATTGCAGATCAAAAGCAACTTTTATTCGATGTTCAAATGAGGAAAATCAAGAAATAAACGGAGCCATTGTGCATAAACTACAAAGGAAGTCATACTGCGTCTTCTATAAACTGTTGACACTGAAACATGAAAAAGAAATTCAGAGAGAGAATAAAACCAAATAAAAAAATTTCTTCATATTTAGAAGCTAAATTACTCCAGATGTTTCAAGCCACTTCATAATACTATACGCCCAGGTAGGGAAAAAATCTGCATCAATAGCTACAGACTGTTTAATCTTTTTTAACCATATCTGAGAAACAAGGCAAACTTTGTAAAAAGCACAATCCACTACTGATAAATCAGTTTCAATAAAGCCGCGAAATTATATTGACTGTATTACTAGGAAAAATTTTAAAGTTAAAGGTAAACTAGATGGTACAATCATTAAAAATGGAAGATGGCCTTTCTGAATTTATTTGCTCAGTGTCTGATGGGCGGGCTTTACTTCGCCAAGTGTCATAAGTAACAACAGTACAACAATCATTAAAATCCAAATTCCTTTAAGTAGCCACAGAAACATGGATACAGATGAGGGCATCAATTTCGAAACGATCGACAGAAACAGATTCCACCGTCGACATACGAGAGAACTCTGTGAATAATGAAAGTTTACCTTATATTTTCATGGTTTCCTCCCACATATAACTAGCATTAAAGCCTTGATGAATTCTTTTACTCTTACAATTTTTGCTCTCCAAGAAACCAAAATTAAAATTAGTTTCCTGTTCTCCAGGAAAAATTTTAACCTATATACCTCTTTAACCTAGCAGTTTAGTAAAAAAAATACTGCTCCTACTGTTTTCAAACAAATTCATGGCTTTCATCGCAATCAATTCCATTATTATTTGTGCACATTTACTGATGGATCAAAAGCAGGGGAACGTGTCGGCTGTAGTATTATTTATGGCAGTACTATATATAATTATAGCCTTTCTTTTAGCTGCTCTATTTATACAGCTCAAGTTGTCGCCATTCTGAGAGCTCTTCACATTATTAGGTACTATCATAAATTCTGTATTTACACTGATAGTATAAGCGCTGTGAAGAAGCGTAATTTTTCTATGCATTTCCATCCAGTAATTAATAAAATCTTGTTTTTCTTAAAAGAAATGTCTTATAATGATTTTGAGATTCTGTTTTGCTCGGTACCGAGTCACACACATGTCGGTATTACTGACAATGAGCTAGTTGACATCTCTGCTAAAGAAGATATAGACCTCTTTAACATAGCAGTCAATTATTCCAATATCAGGTATTCAGTATCTAGCTATATTTATTATATTAGTCAGAAATTTCTGGAATCAGCAAGAGTGACAAATTATTTCGTATAAAATCTTTTATTCACACTTGGAACATTATACCATACAGGCGTACTGACGTTATATTATCTCGAATGTTCATCAGCCACACTTGTTTGACACATAACTATATTTTATTTAATAAACTAGCACTATGGTGTCAGAATTGTAAGAAATGTTTTAATCATATATCATATTTTAATTCAATTTCCTTGTTTTAATCACTATCGTCTTCCCTTCTTTCACAGCAATGTTTTAAATTTGCAGTATTTGATGGGGGAAACAAACCATCCAAATCTTTTTACCTTTCAAAGGGATATCAAAATTTTGCACTGCCTTTATATATATTAGGTTGGGGAAAAAGTAATCTATTATTTTTTCGGTAGACGTCTGTAGTGATCGATATCTCGTGAGGTATCAATCAAACAATTTCAGATTTATGCTCGTTGGAAAGGTGACATTTAACACTAAAATATCCTCTTGCAGTTTTTTGTTTGATTAATTCAGTTACGAGTAAAAGGTTTTAAAAATGGAAGACAACAAACAGAAAATTCGATAAATTTTCGTTTTTCTCTTGTAACGGCGATAAAGATAGCCGGGCGGCTAAAATTGTGAAAGGTGTTTATCGTCCTAAATAAGACTGTAACAACCAGTTACATACAATTTTTGTTTCGTCGATTCCGTTCTGGTATTTTTGATGTTAGAGATGCACCTCGCATGTGGATACAGCATCGTCGAAAATGTCTATAAAATATCAAAAATAATCGAAGTTAACCGCATGTCAGCAGTCGTAACGCGTCAGATCTAAAAATCTACATGAAAGCTGTTTTAAACCTTTTTACAAAGTGAATCCAAAAGAAGTTACATAAAGTTCACGTAAAAATATTGGATTTCTTTTTCCCCACACTAATATATAAGGCCTCTTTATATTATACACTTCATTTATCTTAATTTAGCTCTTAAATAAGATATAAACTTGTGTTTTACCACTTTTTATATAATTGATATTTTATTGTATTTTATGTTGATTCACTGGATTCTTTTAACCTTTTGTTCAGCGCAGTACATCCTTCTTTGGATTTTGTGCCAGGAAAAGACATGAATTGTTCAGATGAAATTTACAAACTGGCTAACATCGGACAGATCAATGCTTAAATTCGAGCATAGAGAATAATAGTTATTTCAAAGATATATTTCAAATCATTTATTAAAGTATATAATGAAAAAAGCATGTTTTTTATTAATCATATTTTGGATATTACATTTTAAATAAATAGATTTAACGAAAAAAAGGAAAGAAAATAAGTGAAGAAATCAATGAAGAAAAGAAACAAAAATATAATGATATAAGATTTGTTTATTTAACAAATATAAAACAACAATAAGTTTACAATTTTAAAAAAAACACACAAAAAAAAGTTTTAAAAAATATTTATAATGGTAATACATGAAAGAATCCAAAATGATTGTAGATACAGTCTTTTACATCACAAATAAATAAACCATGATTACAGTCCATTCATTAAGATATTATAAATGTTGGGATACAATTTAAAAAGAGTCAATTTTATAATGACCATGAGCTAGGGTGGAAAAACCATCATTTAGCATGTATCTTTTATCATCCAGAGGGCAGAAAGCTAATTTGTTGACTGTTACTGTATATAAATCATGATTTTTCGAAACAATTGTCTTCATTTTCCCCCTAACTTGTTGGTTATCAAAAAGACATTTTTTTATAATTTTCATGCTTTAAGACATTTTCTCTAATACTTTTAGAAATTCCCTTTGCGGCCTTTTTTTCCCCATTCTGACTTAACAAGGAATACATTTTGGAACGTAAACCAATAAACTCTGAGGGGGGGGGGTAAATCTCGCATATAATTTTATAAATTGTGTATCATATTTCTTATATCTTTTCTTTATTTTATTTACAGAAGTTCTACTCAGAAAGGTGGTATACAGGAGAAGAAATCTGAAGTGAGACAGTCATTAGATGGATTTCAAATAGTAAAAGTGCATAGCACTAAGAGTAAAGATTTATTACTTTTCGTTGAAGATGTAGAAACAGAAATCGCAAATGTTTTAACTGATAGTATTTCTAAAAGCCCCATTTAATGGTACTTGTGCATGAATGCTTTATTTTCTCGACTGGGACAAGATGGTGAACCCGAACTTGCCACTTCATAATTTAGAAGTTGTAATTATACTACTGTTAATTCAGATACTTTAAATTAATCAATTAAAAATGCTTTCTCAAAAATTATCTCATCATTTGATGAGTTTATAGATAGAGGCAGCGGATGGGTTTTAGATGAGATTAATTTTTTGGAAATTAAAGTTGTTAAATATATTCCCTTAAGCGGTTCATCTTATATCCCTCTATCACAGGAAATTCTTAAAAGACGAGCAGTGTTAAATATAAAAAATACTGCTGATGAGAAATGTTTTCTTTGGTCTGTTTTGGCTAGTCTTCATCCGTGTAATGATAATAAGCATGCGAATAGAACTTGTAAATATGCAAATTAATATAAATGAAATAAACGTTCGAGGTATAATTTTTCCCATGAAATTGAATCAGGTATCAAAATTTAAACAGATGAATAACTTATCAATTAATGTTTTTGGCCATGAAAAGAGAGATATTTTCCCTCTACATATTTCCACTAGCAGATCCGGAATCCATCATATTAATCTTTTGCTTATATCTAAAGAAGAAAAATCACATTTCTGTCTCATTAAAAGTATGAGTAGATTGTTAGCATATTTGACTTGTCCCAATGGACAATTCTTTTACTGCAATTTTTGCCTGCATAGATTCACAA
>JAPDSC010007783.1:1096355-1115254 GCA_026290005.1 Latrodectus geometricus | reverse complement strand
AAACAAATTTTAAGTTGATACACATATAAAACTTATATTAGAGTATTACAAAGTTAAAAGTAGCTATTTAAAATATGAAACAAAGCAATTATGCAAATAGATACTAGGGAAATTAACAAGAACACAGGTAACACCCTCTAGAAATGTTCTGGAGGGTAATTATAGAGGGTGTTGACACGGGTCCCTAAAATAAACTAAGCAATTTTGTAATTTAATGAATAAAATGTGATAAATCTTGTACTGTTAGTTATGAGAAAATAAGATCCCAAATCTAAGAGCTTATAGAAAATAAATTCCAAAATATGAATGCATACAGTTTTATATTAAAGGCATTGCAACATACTTATCATAAAACAGGGGAAAAAAAAACGAAAATACCTTAATGTAGGAAATTTTTTTTCATATCATGAAAAGAATTTTATATTTATTTTATGTACCCTTGGAAAAAATAGAAATATTTTAAGAATGAGTAGTAGTCTAAAAAATCAAGAAAACAGTTATCATAAAGACGAAAACAAAAAATTTGTGTTTATTCTTCATGTTCCAGTACAATTGTTTTGAAAATTTAAAGGTTCAATTAAAATTTTTAATAATTCTTGATTTAATAATCTGAGAAATTCTAAATGCATTACAATTTAATAAAGCTTAAAATTTTTTTAAAAAAATCAATGTTTGTATACACTCCACAAAATTAAAATATATAAACATTTTGAAATAACTTTTATAAACTGAGTTTAAATTACTGACAACTCCATAAACAAAATTTCTGTAATTCTGGCGGATTTTTAATTATTTAAAAAAAATATGATTCTAAACAGCCAGTTAGAATGGTTTTTGGATTATCTCATAACGCATTTAATATGATAGGAATCTCACTGATATCAGAACATCACAAATATACAGAACCAGTGAATTTGCAAGAGGATTGGCGCCGTCTCTTTTTCAATAATGAATTGTGAATCCTCACATATAACATACGAACCTCTTCACCGGTAAAAAATCTAGGAAACTTATCATGCAAACATCAGAAAAATAGATCACTTTGTTAGTACCAGTATTTTTATGAGAAAGAATCATTTTGGACCTATCACTTTAAATCTTCCTGTTCGTACAGTGACGGCGGAAAAGTAGAGATAATTCTTGAACCTTATGCTCGACTTCCTCCAGAAGTAGTAGAAAACAAATTCGTTTTTATGAACGATAACATTCAACTAGAGTTGCACTTGTCGATTGATGATTATCTGAAACAGACATACACGTTTGCTACACCGCAAAAGTCTTCACAGCTTATTGCCATAGTGCCTTTGTTATATCCTCACGAAAATCATAGCATGCTGACAACCCCTTCCAGACGTCAATGAAAAAAAATTGCGAAAATACCAAAGCAGTTTCTTTTCCCCATTACAGCATTAGAACATTTAAGTTTTTATTCATTAAACCAATTTTTTTTAAATAGAAATATCTATTTGTTTTTTTTTTTTTTTTTTTTAAATTTTACTTTTGAACATTGATATAGTTTTGAAAACCATGACATATTTTAATGCAATATTTATCGATATTTTACTTTATGAGATTGTTTAAGCATTAATAACATTAATTTATACACTGAAATAGGGATAGTAAGTGCAATGCAAACTGCGCTGCACTCCGCATCATTTATGCGCAAGTGAGGGCGCTGTGATAATTGCATATATAGAGCGTACTGTGGTTGTTCTGAATTAGTAGTTAGAATTTGAGTATAAGTTCAGACGCCTTCGATAGGGGAAAAATCATAGGTGCGCGACGCATGGGCTATTCAATTTCCGCAATCGCCAGACCGCCAAGATTGATATATATATATATATATATATATATATATATATATATATATAGTGTCAAGAGTATATGTATGTTGGGCAAAAAATTAGTGATCGGATAAACTGCAAAGGACGATTAGCTTTGATAGCTCGTGGTGAGAGACGTCTAAGGCGTATTATACGGAGCCAAACATTAGCTCAAGTTGAATGACGGAGCTAGTCGTAGTTAGTAAATAGATTGTCAACGCTCTCTTCACCGTATGAGTTTCGGGAGCCACCTACTTACGAGAATTGCTTAATGCTCTCCATCGTATTGTACGTCTCATCTTGGCAAGAAAACATACAGACTGGAATGTAGAGGATTGGAAAAAAGTAGGATTGAGTGTGATAAGTCTCGACTCCAACAACTTACCCATAGATCTTGCATGCCAGGTTGGAACAGAACAAAGGTACGATAGCTCGATCATGATCTGAAGCGTTTTTTCGTGGCATTGTTTGGGATCTTTCGTGCGTGTACCAACTTTCCCCTAATGCAATTTGGTACGAAGAGATGTTGGGTGTTACCACCTCCATCCGTTTATGCTATTCTGTTATCAGCACGGAAATGGGGTTTTCCAGCTAGAAAACTGTATCTCTCACAAATCCCGGTTGGCTATTGTCTGGTTGAAAAAAATTCCTCTGATTTTTCTGTCATAAATTCTTCACCCAGAATTCAATCCTATTGAGGATATTTTGGAACACGGTGTGAAAGGCCTTCACCCAGCATCTACGAACCTTACCGAATTATGAACAGCTTTAGCCAATATTTGGCAAGCCATTCCTGTGGAACGTATCTAGAAACTTCAGTCTATGTCTCTTCATGTGGCAGCCATTATCATGGCTAGAGGAGGCCCAACTCGTTGCTAGGTTGGTATCCCTAATTCAGTGGCACTTCACTGTACTAGGAAGTCTTGAATTCTCTATATTTTCTCCAGGGCTATTTTAAGTTCAGTCCTAAGTCTAAATTTATAAATCTATCTCAATTAACTCGCCTTTGTATTTATCATTCAAACTTAATGAATAATTAGTATATGAGAACAAATAATAAACAAATTTGAATACTTTATTTTAATTTTACCAATACAGACATCAACATCATGTAATAAACGATCATAAAATATGACAGATACTAAGCAATCTAATCTCCATTTAGCAAACCAGATGTAATGAATCCAAACACTTCAAAAAAAATTTTTGATTACAAGATTGACTATTAAACCACTATACAATACTTATAGTATAAATTTTTTTTTAATTCACAGCAACACAATTGTTTCAATAACTTTTAATATGAATAAAACTGATAACTTTCTTAGAATTTAATACTGATATGCTACACAAAATAAATTTAATTTTCAGTCATTTTGGGTTCATCCATTACACTTTAAATTTCAGCTCTGTACTAAACATAAATATTCGTGAACGAAACTTGTAGTTTTTATGTTATAAATTAATAAGGGTAAATGGATAATAAGCACATAATATTTGAAGTAGGAAAACACAATATTCAACATTTTTCATATTCAAAACATACTAGAAATTAATTGTTAAGGACTCCTTAAATTAATAAAACTGATTTTTTAGGAAACCTTGTGTATTAATGAAACATGTAAATAGATTTTGTGAAATATAAAATTTAATTTTGTATTTAGCCAAGATTGTTACATTCTGTTATGCAGCAAATCATAATATTTCAAAATTACCACAAAAATACTAGAGGTAGTTTCACAAACTAGGGGTACTGATACATAAAATATTTTAAACATTTAATCAACTAATTAAGCAAAATCAGGGATAATAAAGATGACAAAATATGGTTTAATAACATATTTCCACCTAAACTAATTTACTTCCTTGATTTTTTAAAAAATAACTCTTGTATACCATAATTAAAAAAAAAGAAACCTTTTAAACAGGTGACAAGTTAAATCTGTAACAAATATATGAAATCGTTTTCATAAATTCAAAATGATTTAGAAAGATTTTGTAATTTACACTACCCTGTGCCTCACTTAGTCAGTTATTCACTAATAAATTAAAAGAAAACTAATTTTAAGTACAATAAAAAAGATATTTCATAAAATTTAATTTTAAAATTATATTCATACCCAAGACATTTTGAATTTCATTTATGAAAAATATCTTTAAAAAGGAACAAAAACATACGATGTATATTAAAATATTCAATGGCTATCTCGGAAAATTTAGTCTCTTTATTCCCTCTTATTTCATACTTAAAATTATTAATATTTTAGGCACAAATAATGTTTCTTGAAAAATGAACAGCTCAATTCTGCAAAACCTTTCAGACTAATATTCATGTATTAAAAATAACTTCTTAGTAAATTTTGATTTAGATAACTCCCATTAATTGAGACAGTTACAGACATGAAATATTTTAAAAACTATTCTATGTAAATATGAAAATGCTTTTATAAAGACATCGAAAATCCTACAGTTAGCTTAAACGGCAAGTTTTTAAACAGCTAAGCTAGTGTCATTATTCTAATCTAAACTGCTTAGCTTCCATAAGAAATGTTTTGTACTGTTAACAAAGTCATCACAATTGTCAAACTTATTTGCAACAAATTTTCAATTAAAACATTTTAGAAACAATGGCACAATTTTGAAAATGGAAGTTCAAATCTTCAATTGATAACCGAAAGATTTTTATTAGAATATTTCAAATTAAATTGATTTTTAAAATAAACACTAGAATCTTATGATTTTAAATTCCAAGATTTTTAATCATGCACATTAGCAAATTGATAGGACAGAGAAATTATATTGAATAGACAACAAGCAATGAGTCATTTCTGTATCTCATAATGTGCACACACACAAGTTATCAACTTCTTAAAATTTATCTTACAAAATTTTAAATAAGATACTACAGTTAAGAACTTCTACTAAATATTAAAAAAAGAAAAGACAATTTGATAGAAAAATATAAAAAAGTTAACACAAATCTCTATTTTTTTCAAAAATAAAGTGCCACAATAGATAAACTTGAAATTAATAGTAAGATTCACTGAAAAGCAAGCAAGAAACAAACTGAGATCTAAGTTACAGGCCAATGCTGGAAGACAAATAAGCAAAAAATATATAACATAATTTTGAACTTAGGTTATTAATTTTCAAATGTTCAAATGAAGGTTTCATTTCAAATTAACAGCTCAAAAAAAAAAAAAAATAAAAAAAAAAAAAAAATAAATAAAAAGGTATTTAAAAATACTTCCAAAGTTGAGTGAATTGTTTATAAATATTATAAACACCTAGTACATACTTAAAATAAGTACCTGTTACGATTTTTAAACTTTCAACAGTCTACATGTTTAATACTATCAAAGATGTAAAAAGTTATTACAGAGCTGAAATTATGTTTAAGAAAATACTACTTGTTATAGCATAGAGAAAAACAAGTCATAAAAACAAAAGTGTAATTTAATAAATCAGAAATTGAAAGTACTAAGTTAAGAGAAAAACTATTAACACACATACACACACAAAAAAAAAAAATAATAAATAAATAAAATAGAAGGGAAATATATTACAGCAGGATCAAAATTATCATCCTTGATTAATTTACTTTTCACAAATTTTCAAACCGTAATTTTTTTTAATCAAGAAAATCTTACTTTTTTTTTTTTCAATATGTTTCATATATTTCAATGCTTAAACCAAAAAATTTGAACATATTTAGCAATATTAAAGGGTGTGTTGATAAGAGAGACTAAAATATAAGTACATAAACGTTTTATTGAGAAATAAAAAAATTAATATACAGAAAATGCACTAATGTAAAAATCAGATTGCAGACAACAAAAAATATGGAGGTGAATGACAAAACCTCTCACATCACAGTATTCATAATAATTTTGTTTGTACTCATCATATTCCCTTTTATACATAGATCCTATTTTTTAAAAAAACAAGAATGCAAGTTATCTTTAATATATTTGATTATGCATTTGATACATAATATGAATAAACATATTGATTTTTTGTACATTCATGACCTTTTAATTTCATCTTTGCTAG
This sequence comes from Latrodectus geometricus, assembly GCA_026290005.1. Taxonomy (NCBI): domain Eukaryota; kingdom Metazoa; phylum Arthropoda; class Arachnida; order Araneae; family Theridiidae; genus Latrodectus; species Latrodectus geometricus. Next base: position 1,109,378 of record JAPDSC010007783.1, on the reverse strand, counting down.
TGTTTAAACAGCTTAATCAAGAATATATGAATAAATTGCAATTAAGTTCTTTTAATCATATTCATATACAATTTTATTAAAAATGCTGAAAACTGATTGGTATAGACTTATAGAAATATTAAACTATGCTCAAAAATGTGCAGTAATTTTTGAAGTATTTGAAATTGTAAGTATATAAAATACATTACTTAAATTTATGCTATTAATAATTTTTTCTACATAACTATTTTAATTAAATCAACTTTCAACATTAACATTTAATTTAGCTTGAATTCCAATTAAAACTTTATCTGAAATAGGTCAGTTCTGTATGATCTAGTATAATTGTGAATCTAACTGCATTTAAAGCAAAATAGGGATTGTAAATTCATAATAAAGACTTTTATTAGCTAAAAAAATACTATTAAACTAACCTATAAAATGCAATATAAACAATATATAAACATGTAATTGAATACAGATTTTTCATTATTTTTTATAATCAAAAAAGGAATGCAAGAAATATTTTAATGAAATCTTATTCATTTAAAGCACCAAAATATATAAAATAGATATTTTTGAAATTATATATTTTTTTAAAATTTGATTTTATGAAAATTTAAGTGTAAATATTTCCCTTTTTGAGCTTGTGTAGCATATATTTTTATACATATACAATATATATCCCCAAAAAATATTTCCTGATATTTTTTAATCATATATCACTAAATACTGACAAAGAATTTTTTCAAAAATATTGTGTAAGACAATATACAATGAATAAAGCCTATTGTAACTTAATAAGATTTGAAAAAATTTGAGATTTAAATATCTGAAATATTTGTTTAACAATACCGGAAGACTTGTAATATAATACTGCACAATAATTTTGCATAATATTATAATGTGCTAGCTATTATACTTACAACATTTAAAAACAAATATTGTATATTTTTTTATTAATATAATAAAACTTCATTATATAATAGACTAAAAATTACAAGAAATATGTTTCACTAGTGTTTTTAACCAAAAGTCCCACAACAAGCAGTTTAACACTGATAAAATTTTCCATCAAATTAAATTCATCAAATTATATTAATAGCTTATAAAATTCAGTATAAGTAATAAAATTACACAAAATACTGAAATTTCAAGATATTAAAATTTTGTATTTTATTCCTTAAAAAGATGGAATTATATACATATTTTTTAATGTAAGTTTAATGATAATTTTAAGCAATAAAATTTTAGAACTTTATTCCTTACTATTGACAAAGATGAAATTGATTACTTTTAAGGCATAAAGTAATTTGTTAAACTTCCAATATTGTTTAATTGAATATTTCATAAATAAAGGTAAAAGTTTTTAAATGAAAATATGGATTTCAATAATTAGGAATATTCATCACTTTTATAATTATATATAAGTAAATGTTACCAAACATTAAAAATACCCTACATGTGTTATGTACCATAATGAAACATTTTAATTTTTCTGATAACCTGAAATTAAGTGTAAAAATATTATCTATTTTGCAATTTTATTTAAATGCACATAATCATAGTTTTCTACAGCTTAATTACTAAAATTCACTTACACAATATTGTAAAAGCTCACACATTTTATGAACTTAGAGTTGAACTCCTCACTCAACTTCAATATAAGATATTAAATTGCACAGCCTGCAATTAAACAAAAATATTCTAGAAAATCAAATTCTAAAATAATTCGAAATAGCTTATGTTGAAATAACATAAAAGTGACAACATTCAATATGGCACACACATGTGCAAATACAAAGATAAACATCAACATACATCTAAGGTTCAAACTACTAACAGGATTTCAAGAATACACTAGGAAAACTGGGGAGCCATGATAAGGTACACAAACAAAAATGTCCAGTCATTTAGAGATTTTATTTGTAAGTGACCTTTCAAAAATCGAATTCTTAAATTTCAAGATGAAAAATACAACACTACTTTAGTAACATATTTAAAAAATTTCCACTTATTTCATTAATACCAATTATTTTCACACATACACAGAAAGAAAATACACTGTAAGTTTATTTCTTGGGTAAGTGAGCCCAAGCATAAGACTCATGAAACATTTCATATTTTATTTTTGGACAACATATAACAACATTACATTTAAAAACTATCAATCTAAACATTTCCAATAATGTTGAAGGTTGTTCACATTTTTTAGTAATTCTACCATTTAATTTCAAGTGAAATATGGCAGATATTTACACCAACATATAGTGTCACATTCAATCATTTTAACATATTAAGAAAATACACAGCAATTTTTTTTATATAATTAAATTAAACATACTCAACACTTTAAGTTATAAAGTCATTCCAATACATGGCTAAGCTTTATTTACATTATAACTATATAATCTTGGATCTCTTACTTAAACAGGCATAAAGTGTGGAGCTGATTACCAAGAAATTACAAAAAAAAGGGGGGGGGGGAACACCACAGGGAAAGTTATTTTTGAACGAGCTAAGTAATTTTATTAAATAAATATGTTGTAAAACATAATGTTCCGGATAACTTTCAAACAAATAAACATGAAATTATTTAGAAGTAGTAAAATTAAAGCACTTCATAATACTGTAATGAAAAACATATCAATGTATAATCTGACTTTCTTTCTATAAAAGAAGGAAGCTTTAAAGCCAATATAACAAGCCATAAGTTTAGAATTAATGAGTGATTTTTTTTAAGGATAAACCAAATGCGTTACAGAAATGATTTTAAATATTAAAAATAATAAAAAACTGACACAACAGATTTTAAAATTTACAATTTGATATCCCAGTTAATCAATCCCACACTGCAATGCCTTTAACAATTAATAAAATTATCAAAATTACAGAGATAAATGTATATAACAAAAACTTAAGGAAGGAACATATATAGTAAACAACAATGCAACAAAAAAACATATTTGAAATAAAACCTTGTTTCCTTTCTAAAAGACACAACCTTTCATCACTGTACTTGTGACTACTTCCAGTAAAATTGCAATAAATATTTAAATCAAAGAAATAATTAATTCAACATCAATGTAAAGAGAACAGTTGCAAAAATTGGTAATAAAAATGCTAACTGCATAAAAAATAGCAGCTATAATATTAAGTCTCCTTTAAAAAATAAGCATTTAACAGAATAAAATTATTAAAAAGAAATATTTTCCAGTTATTAAACATAAAAAAACTAGTCATCTCACACACAATACTTATTTTAAATAAGATTCAATGGAAAAATATCACTGATAGCATGAAAAAGAATTTTATAAAAGTTAGGAACAAATTTTTATTTTCCATTTTCTTAACATCTTTGCCAACTAATTTATCACTAACTGGTAACAGATATGAAAGCATTTATATTTTAAAACATGAAATAAAACAATAGTTAAGACTATAAGTTATAGTTGTTTTTCCCTTAAGAGGTAAAATCAATCAGAAGCTGACAAGTTATATATGTAAAAGAATTTTATTAATAAAAATATACTAAAGAATATAAGTATAGCTTTTCACTAATTGACAATTTTTCATTAATATTTTGAACTCTTCTTTTAATAAATGCTGGTGTATAACTTTTATACGAAAATTGGAGTTTTTAAATTACCCACAAATAACTAAAAAAGCCCTATTAGTATTTTTTTATATGATTGCATCTATTAAATAATTATTTTATGAACAGGATTAATGATTCAATAGAAATAAAAAAACAACTGAATTTTTGAAAGACCAATATATGGTCATGATAAAGCTTAAATAAATGACTTCAATTAAAAATGTTATATTATAAAGGTTTTTTCTTTCTTTAAATTTCTAAATCAATTCAGAAAGGGAAAAAAGATTTATTTAATTAGATTTTAAATGCTATTGAACCAGTTAAGAATATTGATCACTTAAATAGAAAAATCACACCTACGGTGTACAAAAAGTTAGAAAAAACCTATTTACAAAACAGGAAAATGAAACTAAATTTTTTCTCTTGCTTTGTATTTCCCCTCAGATTTTCAGAAATTTTTTTTTTCTCTGTAGTGTAAGATGGCCGTCATATTCATAACAACATCTTTTTACTACCTGAATGTTTAAAAATTGGTCATGTATAAACATTAGTCAAAAACAATCTTTAATGTCAAGTATTGTATGGATTTATATGAACTTCTATCTCATAATTATACAAAATTATATATAACTTATTGATATAGGGCTTTGTATGTTATTGGGGTTGAATTAAAAGGGAAAAATTTTTTCCCTAGTGAATTGTTGACACTTACATTTTTAACAAGAGATCAATGAAATCCAGTGATTTTTTGAGCCAAATATTAGAAATTCATAATAAATTTTTTAAAAAAAATTACAGGACAAAAACTAGTTTATGATATACACATGTAATATGAACCTGAAACACTAAAAAATATCTTTCATTTAAAAAAAATTATAAAAAAATAAAAAGAATTTCATTTAGTTTTTATTAAAGAATATAATTTCAATTAAAAAACATGAAAACAATTGTAGTTGTAACTGTAGAGAAATACACTTTTGTCTTTATGCAATACTCAACTTGAGGCAAACTCAAATTAAATAGTAAAATTTTTAAGTTCTATGTTATATATATTAAAAAATAAAAAAACTGAATTTCTACAACGAAAATAAAAAGACTAGATAATAAAAGACGGTGAGAAAAAACTATAAACAAAATAATTTCTAATATAAAAACTGATTTAAAAATTAATTTATGTTTTTATAAATTGGTGGTATAAGATATATATAAATATTCTTTACCACAATCATTTTTTCTTTTTGTGGTATTCTACTAATTAACTTATCTAGAAAATATTGAGTTTGTCATATGTATTATTATTAATAAAATAAAAATGAAACTTGAATGAAAACATAAATAATCAAAAGTACAAAATACGCAAATACAAAAGAATCCAGTAGCAACTTGACATTTTACAGAAATTGAAAAGAAATTAAAATGGAAACAGTTTTTACCAGCAAATATTTTAAAAAATACTTGAATATAATTTGAAATGTAAGTTATACACGTTGAAGATATTTCCTTTTAACTTAGAAAAGATAATGCATCTATAATAATGAAAAAAATATTTAAATATTTTTTCAAATAGCACACAAGTGATTTAATACAATACACTTTCAACTTCAAGAAGTCTTAGGTAAAAAAATGAAACAGTGAAAAATTGGTATTAAACAATATAAATTCTATGAAAAATTAACCTTAAGCAATAAATAATTTTGGCTCTTAGCTCTATGGTCACTGCTTAGACACATGAGGTAATTTAACTGACTGATAGTTTATAGGGGATACCCAACCAGTGCAAAAATCTGTTTGAAATCAAATTAGCAAGTTGTTAAATTGAAGGTAAGAGAACTAACCAGACACAAACCAATTAAGCACAAATGAATAATGTAATTGAAAACAAGATTAATGCAATAATAAATACAGCAGATTGGTTGAACTGTTATTTTTAATAGTCGAGACACTTCCTAATCATTTATTCCTTGAAGAAATTGATACACTAGTTAAATTTTGTAATTCAAAGCTTTAAATTTACAATATATTCGATGTTTTCTAAAACATAAATAGCAAAACTTATAAAAATACTAAATTAAAAAGATCAGAATTTTGTCACCAACATTTCGAGCAAATAAAATTATTAAACGGTTTAGTCCTCATTTCTGTATTATACAGAAGATAAATGTGTAGAAATCTAGTTTTTATCAACTACATAATAATTAAAATTTTCAAGCTGTCAAACTTTGTACATTCATAAAATCAGTAAATTAAATGAATAACTTTGATTGGAAAATTACTTTTTAAGTTTTAAAATAAATATTGTCTTTATTTTTCTAGTATTTTGATTTCTTACTGAATAAATAATAAATATTAAAGAAAAATACAAAACAAAAATGTAAATTACAAGGAAAGAATGACATTCATAAATATTTTAAAATTCAATTTCAATATACAGTAAATCTGTGCAGTTGCAAAGGTGGGAAAATTAATATTTTGACACACATGTTAAGTTTCTTAACTATATTTTTATGATAAAATTAACTTTTCTTGTGTAACTAAAAATCATATTTAAAACGAAAAATAAGCTAATTTATGACAACAGATATACCCATTTTGTGAGATTCGAAACTCATACAATGGTACTTTTATTATCAAGAAGTATCAACTAAAACATGTAAAATACACAGAAAGTAAATAAACAATTTGCTTATGTATATTTTACATGAAGACAAATTTATTATATATATATATAACAAAAATAACCTCCCAACTTTTTAAGGTTCATTATTATAAAATACATAACCTTTTAATTTATAATTATAATATTTATCATTTAACCGACGTGGAAATAAATAAATCAATATGCCAATTTTTATTTACGCATACAATAAAAGATTGAAGAGACAGAGGATTAATTAACTAAAATGTCAAAAGCAAAATGAATAAAGTATAATTTTTAAATTGTGTGTGAAAAAACATGTTTATACTAGTTAGAAAAAATCTAAAATTAAGATGTGGTATATCAATGATATCCAAAAAAAAAATGAAAGATGTTTTTTTGATACTAGAAAACTTATTATCTACTATATTATAATAAAAAAAAAATATTTGAAACAGTGAATGACAGAAATATTTCATACTAGCGTTACACGAGTTAATTTTACAAAATATAAAAAAATGATTCACAATTATTGGTCAAAAGAACAGAAAAACTGCTTTTAAAATAAATGAAATACAATGTGAACTTAAATATTATGTTTTAGGGCATAAGTTTATAACCTTGATAGACCAGATGATTCAAATCATTATTGTTACACATATAGCTGATATTAATCACAAAAAGAAAAATAGATGAAGCATGTGTTTCACAGGAGTTTGATGCACTAAAAATTATTTTTTTAACTAATGTTAAAACAGATTAAGTAACTACACCAAGACATTTTAGCTCCCATGGAAAATTACTTACTTTCAACATTACTTTCTATATTTTTGCCTGAGCTTTATATGAATGTTTACAATATCCCTTTTTCTCCATATTTCTAAAACAATAGAATAATTTCATAATCTCAGATTGGCAGGATCAACAAATTTCTCAGAATTAAACATAGAAAATTTTGGAAGTTGTTTGAAATATAATTTATGTCTGATCCAGATCAGGGGATTAGAAAGAAGATTTATGCAATACAGAATAAACCAACTCTAAATATTTATAACAAATAGGTGTAAGAATGTCAGGTTTAATAATATGTATAAAAATAATGAAAATCTGAATGGTCTCAAGAAAAAAATGTTTAGAAATAATAAATTCAAAGAATAAAAAATTTTATTTCCATATTCTTGATTCCAGAGATCTAATAAAATATCCAATGAGAACCACATCATTTTGAATTCAATCAGGATACATTGTTTTAAACATTTCTTTGTATCTTGATTGTTTTTACATTACAGAAAAATCTGAATTTCATTCACGATTTTTTATTTATTCATTTCTAAATAATTATTCTTATCTATTATGAGAGTAATTTAAGAGAGGGCCAGCATATTTATGAATTAACAGGAAGGAGCTTTAAGATTTATCAGAATGTATGTATTGAAACTAGTCAACATTTTAAAGTTGTGTAACTAGTTGCTTCACAAATAGTAAATGTTTTAAAATCAACCACAATTTTTACATATTAGGAAGCAAACAACAAAAGCTAATAATTGAAAATAAACTATAACCAGAGTTTATAAATGCATAATAAAGAATGTAAGTAAAATGAAAAGGACAATTTCAAACCTATTAATTACATTTGAAGTTACATCCTTTTCCACAATTTGCATTATTTCTATAACACATTCAAAAATTTTAACTTTTCAACAAGAACTTTAAATCTTAAGAAATACAATAAAATAAATTAAAAATGTCCCTTAGTGATATGAAATACCTAAAAATTTTCGGATCAGAAAAGGACCTATGAATAAAATGGGTTCATTTGCATTTTCTTAATAAAATTTTACTGATATTAGAGATGATTGAAGGAACACAATATTTTTCAATTTAATTTTAAATTTATCCTTCCATCAAATTTTAATAATCACTTATTTAATTTAAAAATTCTGTTCATAAAAGTGGTATATAAACAATAACCCCAAAAACTTAAAATTCCAATATTTAATTTTGCTCACTCCCAGTTTAAAGTGAGTTAAGGTGAATTTTCCTTATAACAAAATACACTGAATACACATATAAAAATGCTTTTTTTTATTGCCCTGATTAATCTTTTAGAATAAGAAACTTGAGACTCAGAAGTTTTCAAAAAACTTTCTACTGAGATAACTTTTTTAAATAAAAATTTATTTAGAGAAATAACATTTCATTGCATTTTTACTTTTATCCAGAAAAAATGAGAAATACATGAAAAAAATAAGCAACAAAAATGAAGTTAAACATGACATGTTCGACGATTTAAAACGAGCTTAATTTTATAATCACTGTCACAACTTTGAAATGAAAATTTCATTTTTTAAAAAATCACTTAATTTTCTGCATTAACTTAAAACCTTACTTTGTTATGTTTTCTGAAAATAAATCTAGCAAATCTACATTTATACATTAGCTATTTTACATGATTAACATAAATTGGCTCCTCAACTCAAAATATTAGTCATTATATTTTAAGTTAAATAGTTAATTTATGTTAAAAAGTGCAACACAAATGGCCTATTAAACATGGAATGATGTAATTTAATTATGAAAAACCAATTTAATAAGTTTTGCTAATAATAAAAAAAAAATAAATAATGCACAACTTTTTTTTCATATTCCTTAAGACAGAGATAGCTAATTTAATTGATTTTAAACACCAGATTCAATAAATGAAATGCTAGTAAAGGATACACTCTTAAAATTAACTGTTCTTCTACTTTAATGTAACCGTACTTAAATTGTATTGTGCAATAATATAAAAATCTAAGCCTTATTTATGCATATATTAATGTTTTTTAGATGACTTACACATGAAACTAAGCAAATTTACAAAATAGTCACAGAAGTAAATTGTGTACATTACGATATTCAATTATGTTGAATAAAAACTTTGCTTTGACAAAAAAGGTTTAGATCCTGTACATACAAGACTTCAAAATTACTTATATATACTATTGTTAAATTCAAAATATTATAGTTATAATATGAATTATGAATTCAATAAACTAAAAAATAACATTAAACTTTAAAACAATATAAAGTGAATATTAAATGAAACTCAAACTCACATTAAACATCTATAAAAATGAAAGTTAGTGTATTTTAACAATGGCATTTCTATTCATTAAATAGATTATAATCATTGTTCAAATGATGAATCTTTTTTAAAAGTTGCCTCAGTAAGCTGTTCACTGTGGGGCTATTAATTATACCTGTTATACAACATTTTTCAAATATATGGAGGGGGGGGGGAAATCCCAAGATATGTTCACTTCTAGACATAAAAAGTAGAATTAACTAAAAAGTTTAAGTTCAGCACATTTTTATTTTTTCTTTAACATTAATGCTGCTTAAATATTTTTCTACACAAAACAGTATTAAATTTCAAAGTTAAGAAGCATTATAGAGACATAAAATCAAAATAATAAATCATTTCTAAAAATAAAATATAATTTGGCATTATATAACAATATAAAAATACATTCTGACAGTAGCAATAATCCAGTTTAATAAAACATTTTAACAATGTGCACAGTACTTATCATAAAAAGTCTACCAAAAATATGAGAAACTTATTAAACAAAACAGTACTTTATAATTCTAAATTTTGTCATAACCATTTTAATCTATAAGATAATTTTTATAAACTTAAGTATATAAAATAGAATTTGATTTGATATAATTAACTTCCTAATAACTATTGATAACAAATATAAAATTTTACAACTAAAATAATGTGGAAAATATCTGATAACTTTTTTTTCCATGCAACAAAAGATGGGAATTTTCCTATAAAAATAAATGAATTAAACAATATGAAAAAATAAAAGTGTAATTTTTTCCCAATACTTTTCCTATCTTTCTACTTTAAAGGTTTAGAAATAAATTTCACTCTTTTGTGATTTTTGAAAATTATATAAATATATATATTAAATATTCCAAAGAAACTTACTTCTAATATTTAAATTCAATCTTAGGCTTCTTATCAAATAAAAAAGTAATTTATTATTTGATAGTACAAAGCAAAAGACAATATAAAGTTCTTTAGTTCCTTAAGGATGATAAATAAGGTTTTAATAAATTAATTTCCAATTTTTAATGATTTCCCGAAAATGCAAGCATTTTGAACGATCTATCCATTCAAAACATTCATGTGTAAAAGACTAAAGAAATGGCATAATAACTTTCAAAGATATAGAAACATCTTTGACAAATGACTGCAAAACACTGATACATTCCCATGACACAAATCTCAATCAAAACAAAATTATCCAAAAAAAGTAATATATGACTTTAATTTATTACTGTGTGTGAAAATGATTTGGAAATCGTTGAATATTTTTTACTGAAAGCATTTACTACCCACCTTTTTTTTTGTAGAACTTTTCTTTGTTTATTTATTTATTTATTTTTTTTTTCTTTTTCAAAGTGAAATTAAATAAGTAAATTAGTAACTTTAACATTTAAGTTATATTGAATCAAGTAGTAAATTGAAAAATCAGTTAATTTCAAGTTGAGAATTAACAATTGGGCAGAAAATTTTCTGATTAACAGAAAAGAATAAATTATATGGCAAAGTTTTAAAAAATTTCAAAAACGGAACAATGCCACTCATGAAATAATATCAAAATTTTCTATTTTAGAAATATCATACTGACAATAGTAACATTTTCCTTTAAATTCTAGAATATATATATTGAATATACTGACTTACAAAAAAGAAATATTTGGCTCATTAAAAACTGATTTTCATTGATCAATTTTAATTTTTGTGTAAACTTCTACAATTTTTTGAGAATTTGCAAGTTTTGTATTTAATTTTAATTTTTTAATTAGATGATTAATATTGAGTTTTGAACTCATTTCTTGTATATGCTAATATTATGCAAAGCTATTTATGAAATTGAACTATACTCAAAAAGGAAAGTCATTCAAAACTATTTGTTTCTCACTTAAGACTTAAATTTCTCCCTAGATATCTCCAATGAACTTATTAAATATATGAACACTTATTTTCCAGGCACTGTGATGGAAACTTGTATACTTTTAAAACATACATTGTAAAAACACCAGATTTACATAAATATGGCACAAACAAATGAAATGTTTTAGGTAACATAAGTTCAAAAATTAATACTGAAATATATAAATTTAACTACATTAACAACAATTTATTTCAAATGAAACCTTAAAAAGGTTTATCATACATAACAGATTTAAAGTGAAGACATTTACAACAATCAGTAAAAAAATTCTGGTAAGGAGCACAATTTCACTATTTACAATTTCATACTTTAAGGATAACACTAATAAGAGACTAATTTCACTTAAGTCTTCAAAAGTAACTTATCTAATTTATCCTTAAAAGTCTTGATATATTCGAAATCTACCAGACTGCTGAGATATATCTGAAAATAAAATTAAAAATTGTTTTACAAATCAGTATTAACAGTAATACATGCCTTTTTAGAATACATTCTTCAAAAAACTTTTCAAAAGATTAATCTCAAACATAAGGAGGTTAATAATATAAAATGTAAATTTTTACAGATATCACTGCAGGTTAATTTAATTTTTTTTTTTAAATAAGGTATTGCTGCCTGGAAAATGTATGCCAGAAATCAGAATAAAAATATTCACAAAAAAAAAAAAAAAAACATGGGAAGGCACATTATTTTTTTTTTTATTTAAAATATAATTAATATGACCATATATTTGTGCTTTTATATTTTCCTTTTTACACATTGAAGCACAAAAGATTTGAAGCATTTATTTGTGACATGCTTAAGGCAAATATGAAAAACAGAATTTTAATTTTTTGATAATTTGAAAAACACATTTAAAGATAGTTTAAGAACTCCAATCAGATTTCAGTAATTTTCAAAATACAGCAAACTATTAAAGAATTTAGAAGAAAAATAATTTCCATATATTCAAAGATACATTTTTAATATTTTTAGCTTTTCTATAGAAAATTTAGAGTATATATATATATATATATATATAAATTGTTCAGTGAGTTAAAAATATAACATGAATGTTCACTTTTCTCTTAGAACTGAATTAAATCTTATAAGTAAGATTTTATTTAATATTAAAGAGTCAGATTATTAAACCCATTAAATATGAAAAAATATTGATTTCCATTTAACTGTTAAGTGTGTAACATGAAATTAAAATTTTTTTATAATTACTATTTTTAAATTTTAAAGATTCATTATGAAGAGGTTTCACACGTATAAAAATAATCACATAAAATAATAAATAAAAATAAATTTATTTCTTTAATGAGAAATTAAAAAGCCTATCTCACCATACTAACTAAAAAATTCAAATTTTATTATCAATAAATGCAAACATGTAGCCTGATAATTTTTTTAATTTCTTTAGTAAGAAAAAAGATTTTTTGCATGAGTTTATGCAGATTGACTTGATTGCATTTTTAAGTTGGAAATTTTTTCTTTATTTGAATACCTTAAATAAGTGATATATATTTAATGAAATTTTTTTAAATCTCAAAATCCTTTCTCTAATTTACAAATGTCATACATTTATCAATTTTTTTTCACTTCAATTCAAATTAAAAAAAAAACATTAAACAAACATTTATTTAAAAAAAAAGTACTTTGATTTCACAATGGGGGGGGGGGGAAACTACTGGAGTTGCAGAATTCAATTCTTCTTAATTCATTCATTATTAAACAATTTATAGCAACATAATATGGTATTTCATTCTGCTTACATTATATATATATATATATATATATATATATATATATAT
>JAPDSC010007783.1:1083461-1096255 GCA_026290005.1 Latrodectus geometricus | reverse complement strand
ATTCTAATTATTTATTTAATATTCATAGTTTCCTCTTGTTTTCTATGCATTTATAGAATAAACTCACGTTATAGCACAAACACTGTGTAATAAATAAACTAAAACATCAATACAAAATTAAATTTTTAAAATACTGAACTTAAAGATGTTATAATAGATATATTTATTCTATTTGTTGATATTAATATATTTTTTCTCTGTAACAAAACAAATAAAATTAAAAACGAAAAATTAAAATTTTAAGAAATCAAAAAAAACCGGAAAGCTATATTACAAAATAGAAACAAAATTAACAAGAAAAACTTTAATTGTGGAGGAACTAAACTTTAAACATCACAGATAACTGCTTATTGTTTCTAAGAAAATAAAACTTGAAAACTATTTTTAACCTTATTTAAAAAATTACAAACTATAATTTAAACTACACACAATACTTAAAATAAATATTTTTACATAAAATATATTAGAAAAAAAGAAAAAAATGTGGATAAAGCATGAAAATTCAAGATTTAAAAAAAAAAAAAAAAAAAAAAACCTTTAATTTCTTGCATAGTAAAATTATTTTGCACTAAACAGATTTTCTAAATTTGATAAAAGTAGTATGCTATATTAAAAATACAATTTATGGTGAAAATGTGCTTTGGGTCCCCTGCTTAACATGTTTTAAACAACGGCAATGCCATGGCAAAACCGCTATTTTAAAGTGAAACTTAATTAGCGACCAATGAGAAGGCTAAAACAAAGGAGTAATTAATGAACATGCGCAAAAAAGCGCTTCAAATTCGTAAGTTCGCGAGGATAGGGACCTAAACCACAATTTATTATAAAAGGAGAAAAAGTGCATAAAAAATTTAATATAAAATACACATAACAAACCTTCATTAGGATCTCTTTCACATTCTTTCCAAACTAAGAAAAAAGAAAGACACAATAAGAAAATAATTCAAACAGAATAAATTTTAAACATTTTATTATATATATCATAAGCTAATGAAACTTAAAATCTATTTAAATTATATTATTCATAATTACATGAAAATGAAAAAAAATTATTTTTATTTAAGACACACTTCAGTTCTTCCATTACTGGTAATATATCTTTACAATGCAATTTTTAGTACAAAAAGCAAATACTGATCACTATGGGTAATATTAACATTAAGTTATTATCATGAAGAAAAAATAATGAGACTGTCAGTTAATAGATTTTTTTTAGTTGATCTGATACATAAGTTTTCATATAAATAAAAAAGTCTTTTTAATAGAAATTGAAGGAAAGATTAATATTCTAAAAAAAAAAAAAAAAAAAAAAAAAAAAAATCATGAAAGCATATTAAAAGGTACTATATTATTCTTCTCATGATATGCTCACATAATGTTAACAAATTATTTTTAGATTTATGGTACTTTTAGAGGTATAACATTTTACAAAATGAGCAATTAAAACACATAATTTAAAGACTGCAATTTCATTATTGTTGAAACTAAATTATTTGTTTTACTTCAGATTGAAACATGGATAACACAATTATTTTCTTTTTCATAATTATTGCAGTTACCTAGGATTCATTTAAGGCAGTAGTTTTAAGGTAAGCACAAAAAAAAAAAAAAAAAAAAAAAAAAAAAAAAAAAGAAGAAAAAGAAAAGAACCAGGCATGTGCCAGAAATGGTAAACACACATATACAATCAAATTTACTTTTAACCATAACCTTAGCTGAACTGTCAACTGGACAGAAAATTTATTTTTAAAAGATAAACTAAGACATGTTAACACATTTCTTGCTGAATTATCAGACCACAATAGATTTTCAGACACAACAATTTTGTTGAACATGCCAGTATCAAACTTTTTTCTGTGATGGACTAGAATAAGCATTATAAAGTTTTGTCTGTCTTTATTAACTCTATCTCCCACAGAGCTCTGAGAAAGGTTGCAACAGATCTTTCCACTTTCTTCCCAGTCTTATGTGATGTGTAATTAATCAATTATAGGAAGTAATTAGAACAAATCAAATTTCATTTAACTTATTTATTAATTTTTTTATTTTTTGTGAGATGAAAATATTATGTATTTTGAACCTGAGAATTTATTACTAATCAAATGTTTTGCTCCATACAAGATATCATTTTCTTCATTCATTTCACATGTTTTTGTTTTTCAAAGTTTAAAATCAAGCATGCTTCAAAATATAACTTAAAAATAATAAATTATGTTTTTTTATTACATGAAATTGAAATACATCAGAAAAAAATGTTATGTAAATTCTCAAAGTTTAACTATTTTTAACAAATAAATTTGTTAATAAATCTTAAATTTATTACTAAAAATATATTTATTATATATAAATTGCTACAAGAATAAATGTTTTTTTTTTATTTAAAAATATGCTTTAGAACAGTGATTCTCTGCCACTACAGTGTCACTTTAACATGCTACCTAATTCTTAAAGTGTGCTGCAAAGTTTAGAGGATGATGTGTGAAAAAAATTGTGATGCTTTTTTTTTTTTTTTTTTTTAATTAAGAGTACAGTTTGTTTAAAAAGTACACTGTAAAAGAAAATTTGTTTTAACAGTTAAGAACCCCATTTTTTTATTGTTAAAACTTTTTATCTTTGATAACTGTGACCTTTCATAAAATGAAATATTTGCCCCACATAAAGAAATTTAAAGTGTTCCTAGTATATCTACAATTAAAATTTTCTACCTCTTATTTGCATGAATTTGGAATTTTAGTATTATCCAACATTAAAATAAAGAAAACAGATCAAGACTTTTAAATGTAGTAAATGATATAAGAGTAGCATTTTGTTTCATTTTTACTACTTACATAAATGAAATTATCAAAAACATCTCATTAAATTATTTTTACTATTACATTGTAATTATTAATCCCTTAATAAATGTACTGTTTTATTGTAGTACATATATTATTTTACATTTAAAACTATCATAACATTACACAATGCATTTTAGGTAAGTAAACAGCTTCTAAACTTATTTTTTGTGTGCTGCCAAGTTTTGAAATCATTGAAAGTGTGCTCCAACAAATGAAGGTTGAGAATAACTACTTTAGAAATACATACTACCTTCATCAAAATGTATTTCTTAGAGTGGGATTTTTTGTCTTGTTTTAATTACCAAAAATTTTACTCCGTTGGTTGTTCTTTTAAAAATAAAATGCAATCAATTTATTGTGAAAATAAATATATAAAAAAATAATATATTTTTTAATTATTACAATTAAAAATAAATTTTTTTTGGTACAGAACTATCAAAATGAAAAAGTATTAATAAGAAATTTATGTGAACAATATTTATAACATTCAGGGGGAAAAAAACTATTATTTTTCACAAGTTAATTAAAACACATATTTTTAATTAAAGTTGCTTCCCCATTAACTTTCTTGGTTCCATTTATTCTTATTAACTGAATAAGATAACTTCACTGAGGAAATTTCATTTTCCTCAATTATTAAAAATTATCAATTATAAAACATCAGTCATTGATATTGTTTTGAACTTATTTCAAATTAAAAACAATATCAATGACTAATTGTTTACATTATATTAGAAATAGTCCACTTTATGTTTTAAGTTATCCACATATATATATTTTAGACACCCTTAAAATTATATGTAATGATAAACAATCATAGTTTTTATTCTTAATAATCTTAGATTTGCTTTGTACTAAACTTATTTTTACATCAGTTTTCAGTACAAAAAAAATTGGATTAATTTTGAAAAAATGTAAAAAAGAATCAATATTGTCATGAATTATAAGAGTTTCAATAATGCATTTTTATGTGAATGTTTCAAAATATTTATAACAATTTATAATTATGATCTTATTGAAAAATACTTAACCAATAGCATTTAAAAGTATATTATACAGGAAAATATTTAAATGTAAAATATTAGTAATTTGAATCTATTTTTTTTGTTTTTGTAAAAAAATATACCATAATTTTACTAATACATCTATAGATAAAAAAGAATCTTGAACTACTATAAATATCTATGCTTGAGGTAGTCTTGAATCAATGAAGAGCTGAATTAAGGAATAGAGCATTAACTATTTAGCTATTAGTCAGTCATATAATTTTCTTTTGGAAACAATGTAATATTTTAAAATAACATGAGCAGTCTATAAATCATAAAACTGATATTAATCATTTTCATAGGTCAGGCATTATCAATAAGATTGTAAGAAATACTGTTCATTCTTCAAGAGTAATTTTCAAGTCTGAGGTAGTAAGAAATGGTATTGGTTTCATATGCATCATCACACATTTAAAGGATTTAAATCAAGAAAGTATAACCAGCATTTCATATATAATTTTGTTTTCGGCTTTTCAAGCATATTCTCAAATCAAGTTATTCAAGATCTGATAACATTATGCATTAAAAAAAAAAAGCTGCAACATAAGCTATAACACTGGATCAATATGTTAGCCTTTACTTAAAATACTTTTAGATTTGCAAAATTGTTATTGTTAACTGTTATTTGCAAAAGTTTTTTTTTTAAAATTTAGAATCTTATGCCTACATGTACCAATTTTTTCCCCTATAATTTTCACTATTGTAATGATCTTTCATGACTAAATATGTAATTAATTCCACAAATTTTCTCCATTTTACAACATGTCAGAAGTCACTTTTCAAATTGAAAGGATACTCATTAGACAATATCTAATTCCAATAATATTGCAAGAAATTCTTATGCTCAGCAGTCCAGCTTCTGCAGACAGCATATCTTTCAGGATAAGGAAATTAGTATTTCTGACCAATAAACATTTTTCTAAATTTTTAACTAGATACCACCTAATTTGTTGCCAAAATATAATAGACTTGTAGTATAATCTGTTTTGTTTAAATAAACTATACAGTAATGAAGTTCAGCATATTGCAAAATACTATACTATATACTAGTATGATTTTAAGTACTATTTATTACTTTTACATGCAAGATACTTGATTTTCCACAACTTCAAAATATATTAATATTATTGTAAAATGATAACTTTGACACTCGAAAGATGCTTATCACCCCCTACGAAAGCTAAAATTTTGCAGAAACTAGGTTGTCTACTACTGTTCTCATAATATTCAATAATTTATTTCAAAACCGACAGATTTCACAAAACTCCATACATTTTGGAATCTTCATAAGTATGTAAAAAACCAAGATTACATACAATAATGAAAATCAAAACCAGTAATCAATATTTGCCCTATACAAAAGTAAATACTAAATCTTTGAATTTATTAAAGCTAAGTGTGTATTATATATATAAGGAAGTAAATGTTTATATGTTAATCCTTTCAATATGATTTTTGGCCACAGAAGATATTTCTATATAATTGAACGAAATGTGCTGTAAATAAGTAAAAGAACATGTTTACATAATTTCAGACTTTTAGAAAATATGGTATTTGAAAAAATGTCTTGGGACATATATATCACTGCAGAAGTTTAAAAGCGAATAATAAAGCATTCGCTTTTAATTATAAAATTAAGCATATTATGAAACTTAAAATAAAGATATATATTGTTAAATGAAAATAGAATCAAATGTAAGCATTGGCTTTATATAAAATTTAATCAAACATACAACCGATTTTTAACTGTCATTTATTATTATTATCTGTCATATGTATGCAAACTTTTTTTAAACATTATAAAATAAGGAAAATTAAAAAAATAAAGTTCCAGCAAATTCAAAAATATGTTAATACAAAGAAATGACAGTGAAATAATACTTACGAGATGCAAAGTAGGTGGTCAACTGCTCATGATTATTCTTATTATAATTCACAGCAGATTCTTTAAAGAAAATTTCTTTTTCACTATATAAACTCACTTTAAAGGCTTCTGCACCATCTGGTTTAGAATCCTGAATTGAACTTTTGTCATCCAAGACCTGAACTTCAGAAGATTTTACATTACAACTAGCAGTTGGAATGCTTTTCTTTGATAAGGAGAGCTCATCACTGCTATGCATTACTTTAGAGACGTTTTCAGTAATAACATCACAGTTGTCAAAACACAATTTAACCATTTCTTCATATTCAATGCCAAAGGAAATATCTGATAAACCTTCAGGGGGTGAACAATTGTTCATTATGATCACAGGAGGGCCTTTATTTTGAAAATTATTTTTTTTCTTCAAAGCCCTTTTATCAACAGGTTTAAATGCATTATTTGAGGAACTAACACTACTGGCACTGCTGTATACAGAGTCTGCTTTTGAATTTGCGACCCGCGCATCATTAACACTGGCAACAGTATCTGAAGGTATACTAGAGCTATAAGCTGAGCTAGAAGATGACATTTTATCTGAATTTTCAAAGTTATAAGCGTTGTTCACGCTATCATCAACTTTTCCGCTTCGTTCATTGGGAGAAAGGGGAGTTAAAGCTGAAACACTTTTATTGTTTTGCAATGTAGAATTATAAAAACTTGGCTTCTCTAAACTGACAACAATAGGATTGGGAGTGACAGAATTTTGCACTATTTGGTTACTGGTTGTTACAGCAATGTTAAGCGGATCTTGGGTCTTATGATCAAGTTTCGACAACCTAGAAATTACCCAATCAGAGCTATTAGACTGGGAATTTTCCTCTTTTTTTTCTGAATGAATAAGTGAATTCTGCCCAGTTTCTGATATCTTATCTGAATCTATGCTGCTGCTACAGGTGCCTGACATACGTATTACATCAGCATAAGAGGCTTGAGGGATGACAGAGCTTCCAGTGGATCCTGTAGATATTGTATTATTTGTAACTTCAGATACTGAATCAGCACTTTCCAGATCAAATTGTTCTCCATATGATAGCATATTACGATGATAACTTGAATTAGTTTTCATTTCTTGATTTTGTACATTAGAAGGTAAAGCTGGGAAAAGCATTTTATCATTATCCTTGAAATCTTTGGAGTTTTCAAACAATGAAGATACTGAAATTTGCTCCCATTTCTGAAGAAAATATTCAGGTTTTTTAACATCTTGTAATTGGCCTTCTGGATACTCAACTTGAAAAGCAAAACAAGCGCTTGTAGGTAAACTTGACTGGGCAAATACAGGAAAATTGGTTACTTTTATATCAGCAGTTAAAGGTTCATTAACCAATTCATTAGGTTTTATAAAACATTTTGGATTATACTTTTCTCTCACAACAGTAGCTTCTCCACATATTCTATTAGTTGATAATTTAAGATAAGGTACTGTATTTGAAATATTTCCAGGAGCATTTTTAGCGCAATGATAGCTAATGGATGAATGAGGTACAGCTGAAAAGAACTTATTGGAGCTAAGTGCATTACTTGAATTAGAAACTTTTGAATTATAAGTTCTCTTTTCATGAAATCCAGCTCTTGATTTCTGCTTAGGTTTTTGCACTGATATTTCATAATGCCTATCAGATCGATAACTTAAGACTTTGTTGAAATTTGGAATTTCAGGCACAGCAGAAATATTACAAAATGAAGGATGTGGATTAAACGGTAAATTGCCATTTAAATCATGCCCACCTTCAATCTTTGTTAGTTGTGTTGGAGAACTAACAGAACTAGTATTGACAAGTAAATGTGAACTTGCACCTAGCCTACATTTATCACATGTTTGTTTCAAAAAAGACTTTGTATCAGTAGCATATATATTATATTTCTTTTCAAATGGAATGGAAACATTTTTAGCTCGAGATATGTACGATACTTTATTTTTAGATGTACTAGACTTAATGCTTACATGACTGCTTTTTAAAATATTTGACTTGGTGTAGCCTACCTTTTTATTGTCAGAGGCCCCTCGCTTATTTATGTCTTTATTTTTATCCATTTTAACAAGTGAATCATTGTTTTCAAAACTGGAAAAACATATTCAGTTGTAAATAATAAAAAAAAACAGCAAAAATTTAAGTTATTCTCAATAAAGTTTCAATTAAAGAAATTCTTTAATAAAGATGAACTTTGCTTTCAATCTTTATATCTTCACGAGCAAAAACAATTGTGTTTTAGTTTTTATTTACAGCTGTAACCTGTAAATAAAGAAGTGTAAATATAAAATATAGTGAGTATAAACATAAAAAAAAGATTTAAAGAATGAGATAAAAATTGACATCTTTAAAATTCAAATTCACTTTATATGATATTTTTAGAAACCTAGAGAGCTTAAAAGTATAATTTTACTCAGCTTTCAATGGTTTTAAAGGTTTGTATTTAAATAAAAAATACCCTTAAAATACCATGCTCAGCTTAAAAGAAAAACTAGCAAAATAATTTTAAATATTACTTAATTAGTAAAAGCAAAGAAATTTGTAACAATTATATGCAACTTTAAAATTAATTTTTTTTTTGTTTTCTTAAATTATTGAATGCAATTTTATAAAGAAAAAATAATTTCATTATATTTATATAAGATGAAGAGCAATAAAAATTGAAGACGAGAGTTCAAAGAAATTATACTATTCAATACAAATAAGACAAAATCAAGAGAAAACTATATAATATAATATATAGTTTCTCTTTGCTCTTGTCTTTGATATTCATTGCCCTTCAAGTTACACCTTATTTTTTATCTATATTGGCATTTCTCTCATTACCTGCTATTGTGCTGGTTTGAATGCCTATATTATGTGATACTTAATATTGTATTTCATTGAAATTTAATAAAAGTTATGCTTAACTTTTCAACTACATATATTTTAAATTATTCTAAAATTTCTTAAAAGATTTTCAGAGATTTTATTTAGGAAGTAACAGAATAACTTGAATAAGCATTTAAGAGAAATTAGGGAACAGGGATAAATCTATTAAATATACATATATTTTTATTTAAAAATTTAAATAAGTTACAATTATATATAATGAAACTTATTCAAATTCAAATTTGTTATTTTCAATTATAATATGGCTAAATCAAATATTAAATTAGCCTTATATAGTATAAACCTCTACATTTTCTCTTTTACTATGTATTAAACACTATATATATTTTTTAATGAATACTTTGGTTCAAAATTTTTAAAGTTTTAGAAAACACAACAAAATTTTTTTAATTTTACCCAAAAATTTAATTTTAAACAAGTTATAGTATATTGTAAAAGTAATATTCCTTATTTTTAATTTAAATCTTTAATTACTAAATATTTATGTATTAGAAATGAATGAATATTATTATGCAATAGAAATCTTATTCAGGTAGAGAAAAAAATTGCAATTTATGTTAAAAAAAGTTCTTTCTACAGATAAAATGTTACACTTTGCAATCTGTAGAAATATTCATAAAGAATTAAATAATGCTCATTATATTGCATTGATTTGCACAAAAACTATAAAAAATTTATGAAATTTGGCAAGTAAGAGCTTACTATATTCTATTGCTTATCTTCAAAATACTTTTTAAATAAAAAAATTGGTAAAACTTAAAATGTTTTTGATACTTAATCAGTATATTAAAAATAACTCTCAATTACTTGATCTACTACTTTTAAGTATTCTTATTGCTTGACTTTTCATATAAAATTAACTCATACTTCATTTAATATTACAAATTCTTTTTATATTTCCAAGATACTAAAGATATGTCTCTAGTACACATCAAGTATAGCCATCTAAAATTTTCTAATGGTATTATTAACCATTCAAATTCAAGCTTATCCAAATTAAATTTAAATTGAATATTTCAGAATATACGTCAAAATGTTTAACAAAGTACTACATAAAGATTTTGTAGTTTTCAGTTTTTGAAAGGATATTTTCCATATACGTAATAAGTGAATATACACAATCCACTAATAATTAAAATATAATACCAAGTATTTTTTAAAAATACATAAAATTTTTTTTAACAAAGCTAAATCTATTTCAATGATCTGCAAACAAATATTCTAAGCTAAATTTCTAATTATACGACAAACCTTGTAACTTACTGTGTGATAAATAAGTTTCAAACTTCTGTTATGAAACAAATTTATCTTGGTTTGTATTAAGTTTCTGAAAATATTTTTATCATATTTTTGCAAACTCAAACCAGAGAAAGCATAAGTCTTGAAACACATAATGCAGCAATGATTGTTATGACAGTTATAATAGATGATCATTACAGTTACAACAATGACAGAAATATTCATACAACCCTTTTTATTACAAGAGTTGGTGATTTTAACATATAACTTTTCTTATATATATATATAAGAAAAAAATGAATTTTGTAAACATAAATACATTAACATAATCAAGAGTTTCGTAGGGTAATAAATAAAGATAACAGGTTCACAAAGTAATAAGCATGAAGTTTCAAAGTATTTATAAGCAAATAAATATTAAAAGATTTAACTGAAACATGCATGATTTATCCATTAAATTTTGAACATGGCCCTATATCTATATGCTACTTTAATCTTATGGATAAATTGTAATTTATAATATATAACAAATACACATAACAGGTGAATTAAAACTAGTTAAATCACTTAATGTTTATTAAACTGGGGTATTTTATTATTTAATGTAACAGAATAAATGTGGATAATTAGTTTTAACATTTTAAACAAGATTAAAATATATTGTACAGATGGAAGTTTGAAAGAAATTGAATTAAATATAATGAAATTTAAGATAAACATTTTTAGAAGATTGTGCAGTTAACTTGGGGGTGGGGGGAGAATATAATTGTAACAATCTTATTTCAAATTTATAATAGTTTATAGTAAGTTTGAAATATATAATTATTCAAGAAAATTAGATATAGAAGAATGCTTTCATAACACAGATAATGAGATAACAAATTTAATACCAATGCTACAATTATGAATTTATCTTATCTCATACAATAATATAACACTATGAAAATATATTGAGTGTAATCTATAAAATACGCACAAAATCAACTTTAATAATGCGATTATTTCTGTAATTAAAAAAATGTAAATCATTAAACATGTTTTATTTTAGTATTCGTAGTAAATCTAGAAACAGAAATGTAATATTCCAAATTAAATACATGGACAAAATAAATATTTAACGACGATACAAACACATAATCTTCGAAGAAAGTATTTCCCTTAAATTCATGAATAACTTAGATCTAAAATATTATAGCTCAATATTGAAGATCTCTAGTTGAAGACATTTATTACTAAAATATTTATATTCCAACAACGTGATAAAGTTAAGGCATCGATAAGATCAAAATAAAATAAGTTAATATTAAATATTAATTAAGAAGAGTTTTCGTAAGTGCAATTAGATTATTGCAAATGGTGCATGCGAAAATCAAGTTTTTATGTTATTTTTGGGCGCACCTGCAGAATCGGAAGTCGCTGAAAAATGTAGGCCTAACTATTTGCAAATTTCAATGAACTTCTTTTCACAACAACCGATTTTAAGAAAACACATGGGACACAATTTACTTACTTTTTATTATACGTGAAATTTCCTTTGTAAAGAGATAATCAGATCACAATATTACTTTGATTACTGAAGCAATTTTACAGTAGAAATACCAGAGTACACGGTAAGAGTATAAACAGAACAATACAAAGTGGTTCGATTCGCTTAAGCTACACGGTTCCGTGAAGGAGAAATGAAGCTAAATTCCAGAAGGCATTAAATATATTTACTGAAGCCGTCACCTGTCTTTTTGAGCATTAAATTTCATGCATTGTAATAAAATTTATCAATTGTCAGTTATTACAGGTTTATAGGAGTGAAAAAAAGTATACATATTTTCAGTGGAATGTAGGCAATAATTAAAAAATGATAATGAAAGATCAAACTAATAAAAAAACATATGCCAAAGATAGCTGAGAATTTTTTCTATTTGCAAAAAATTATGTAATTTCAAATGTCAGTACTTTAGTTAGATATTAAACTGCAACTTCACATATTCAATTATACCATTGCAACTTCTAATATTGTAAAGTTAAACTAATGAATAAGGAAATGTTGGATTTATTTCACATTGTTATTAAGTATTATGTTGACTTTGTTGCAATTAAATACTATCTCAATCACAAGTTGAAATGGTTCATTTACTGATCCAGTTATTCATTCCTTATTAAGAAAATTTGAAATTATTACGATATATAAGATGATAGCATTAAAATAAAAAAAATCTGCTAAATTTTATAGCTTTTATGTTCAGGGTAAGAAAATATTAGAAATAAAAAGAATATCAAATAAAATATACAAATTAATAGTTGAAAATACCACTCTTTCTAAATAACTTAAATTGTATTTATCAAGAAAAGTAACAAAGTTTGTGCTTTTATAATGCATCTAGAGAAAGCCAAAAAAAAAAAAAAAAAAAATTCCACCGAAAACCTGAATAAGAATTTTAAAATGAATGAATGAAAAATGTTTTGAATAACTTAAATATTTAGCCTTGTACACATAAGAGGGCTACTAGAATCTATTCTTAGAATAAATTAAAAAAAAGCGTGATAGTGAGAGTGATGAAAAAAGATAGTGTTTAAAATAAAGCTCGCAAAAGATCCAACTTAAAATTTGCTAACATTGAATTAAATACCACAATTGGGACTGGTTCGTCTGAATTATTAGTTAAAACTACGTTAATATTTAAATTTTATGAGCCAAAAAATTTAATTTATTTAAAATAAACAGAATCATGATAAATATAATTACAAAATTTTGCATTGATAATGAAATCATAACAGAAATAAGTGCATATGCAGAATTATGACCACCTGCTAATATCCCACTATACAGTGACTCGGTGCTACCAAGACCACCTAGATAACAAGGCCGTGACAGTGAATAATCATCATC
>JAPDSC010007783.1:1061767-1078461 GCA_026290005.1 Latrodectus geometricus | reverse complement strand
GACAATCTTCGTATTCGTATAAAAAATTTATTTTCATGACATGGCCAACTCTTAAAATTGATGCAATAAAATGATGTATCTTTAATTATGGGAAATTTTCATGAAAGATATACTATAACTTGCAAACAATTATTTTTCCAATATATTCATTCGAAGCAGGTGATGTTAATGACATATATAGTGCTTGTAAAAGAAGATTTTCTCATATAGGTTTCTCTCTGTCATACATTATAGTTTTGTAACGTTGTTTTCGGCAATGAAAATTGTTATGTGTTTTAACTTAAATGAATAACGTCATTCCTGCATCAAAATTTTTAATAAGAAGAGAAATGCTAGCCACAGTATTCGTGCATCTAACTTTGATTTGAGGTAAAATTATAACAGACTGGGATTGTGGTATATCGTACCATTATACGGGTAATTACGTTGATTAATAAGAGACTCGAAACATAGATTTAATGTATTCAAGATAGTCATAATTATTAGTAATAATTGATTTCAGAAGTAATCTCACGAATCTTGAACAAAGAAAAGGAATCATTTGTGTGCAAGGCAGCAACTCTTTGCTCGAAAAAATTCGATGTTGTTTGAAGTAACATGACCAATTTGCACGCGATCATTGGTTTGACTACCTTTACAATTACATTAGAAACAAGAGCAAATATTATCAATGACAAACTTTGATGCAGGAACGATGTCACATCATATTTTCAGATGAATATCTTTTCTGTACAGGTCAGGTGCGGGATGTCTCTTTTCTGTATATACAGCATCATAATAACTGCCTCCGAGTTTGATAGTATTGAGAAAAATGCACTTTCTCAAAATGTATTCGACATTTTCATATTGGCCTATCAATTGGAGTGATTCTGTAGGATGTCATTGAGTACCTGTTTAAATTTTTCATATTTGCATTGACGGTATTTTGTATTTCAGATGCATAGAATTCTTTCTCGTATCTTTTGGTCATTTCAGTGACACATTTCAGCTGGGTAATGGACAATCCCTGTTACTCCTGTTATTAAGATCACCCGTGATACCGAACATACTAGAGTGTTGATCTGACCAGAGTAATACTTGTTCTTGAGATCTCTGATCGATTTAAAATGGCCAGTCAATGATTCCTGTTTAATACTCAACAGGCACTTAAGTCAATGATTATTAGCATAATATTATATCTGCATGAACCCCGTACATATCTCTCAAGCCATGTTAGACTTATTGGTGTATAAGTATACCTTTTGCCGCCAGAGATGTTAGATCTGGGTGTTGACCTCTCAGGAGTTCACTCTTAAATTTTCCGAAGCTTTTATGACATATTCTGCCTATTATATCATGGCTCGAATAAATATCATTCTATCTTAATGTAGCAATATCAGTAACTGATACTGTATAATAAGAAACTTTTGGCTGCAAACCTAAAATTAAACTACTCATGTGATGAAATAATTTGTTAAATATTTTTATATCATTATTTCTTTGAAGTTTTTTTCTTGATTCTTTCTTAATTTCGTTGCTTGCGGGCAAATTTCTATTGGCATGCTCACAAGAGCAGTAAAATTATATTTAAAATGTCGAAAAGGAATTTAAAATTTTGGATTAGAAATTTTCTGTTTTTCTTTTCAGTTATTTAAATTTCATTTCTACTCGGAGTTAAATTATCAGAACCAAATTGTTTAACAAAAAGTTGTTGTTGTAAGTATTAAAATTACTCGTATATTTATAATCTGGTGTAATATATTCCACGTATTGCTTCAATAATAGTTAGAATTATACAGGAATTCATGACTTTAAAATAATACTTCCTATTTAGAATTTTATGTTAAATCTAGAGGTAAAATATTTATTTGATTACTTTTTATATTTGTAATAGCATTATTTTTCAAAAATTTCAAATGTCCAAAAAGATATATTTTTAGTAATGAATACTGGTTTAAACTTTTTCACATTTCTTATGTCTTTAAATTTTTGTAATGCTTTAATTTTCATAAACTACGCAATGAATGGTCAAATATGAAAAAAACCTGATGTACTGGTTCACTTGGACATGAAATGCGGTATTAAAGTCACGAATCTGTTTACTCTTAAAACAAATATAGAATAAGATACATTGATGAAAATATAGAAGTTTTAAAAACTATAAAGTTATGTATTATTGTAATCATTAACAAAAAGAAGTTTAAATAATTGAAAAGAATAAAATAACGATATTAATTAGGTAATATGAGCACCTACCATCGGCATGAAATTTTATAATTTATATTTTCTCTACGACAATTCTCTCTTCTTTCAACAATCATTGCAGAATGAATTGAGATGATTCTTGTAAAGCAGTTTTAAAGTCTATGAGAATAGTTGAGGCGGGAAATACGTACACAGGTACAATTGAGAACATTTTGATAGTTTTATAATGATATTCAAGTTGGCCAAGTATGCCAGTCACCACTCCATGGCACGAACTGCTATCTTTACAAGTAGTCGAGAGCAATGATAACTTTAAGGGAATTCGCATATCATTTATCAAGACGAAATAAGGACCTAATATTTCAGCATGCAATCTTGTACAGTGTGGTCTAGTACCTCATTTTTATACCGTATAGCTGTCTCAGAATCCAGTTTATAGAAGTGGAAATTTGTGCAATACTTCAATGAAATCATCGCCTATGTAATGATACTTCCACTTTAGAATGAGTGAAGTTCTTGTGCAAAATGTAAGTGCTTATGCTCTCCAAACTCTTAGGCTAGTCATTAGGTTACAGGTAAGTATATCTTGACTAATCTATGAACATAACTTTATCTCAATTTGATAAAGTTCACTTAATATGTTAGTCATAACACTTTAATCGTGTTTCTCTAGAATGGACGGATAGTAGAACACAAATTCCTAGCACCTGAGCATGCAATCCATTACAATATTGACTTAGCGCATAGCTGTAAGAAATACCATTTTATCAATATTCTTTGCATGAATAAATGTCATTTGTAAGGAGGTTTTTCGATTATTTTACTTGAATACAAAACCTATGCATCCATTTTCTTTGATGTCGTAATTCTAGTGCTACATACAAATCTTTGGAAAACCATTTCATTTCTTTAGAATTGTTTCCATTCTAGCGAGATGATAAAACTGAAGAGCTGAACAATAATTGTAGGAGATTGTCCCCCTTTAGCTTGTTCGACAGCACGCCAGAATTTAAAATCTCTCTTTTAATTTTTGGAAGGTATAGAAATGCGTTTGTCTTGATACAACTTCTAAGTACTTTCTTTACTTACATACAATTCTCACCCAATAATGTAAATCCAGCAAATTATTGATATCTGTTATAATTGCCTTTATTACATATTTTTCGACACAAATATGTGACTGGTTATTACGTTATTTATTTGTATACTTTAATTTATTTTTATAACGAAGTGCAATATAACCAATTCAGTATGGCTTCCGAAAATTAGAGTTTTTTCTCTCTGCGCATTTAATTTAAATTTAATTTGAACAAGAAAAATTAGATGGTTATCTTAATTTGTACGGATAGAATAAAAATATATCTGAGTGTATAAGTAAAAATATATCTGATAAACAACATTTTTTATCAATTTGATTGAAGCAACTTTTGAGCAAGATGTAAACAAGAAAGGCAGTTTTTCGACAAAAGAAATTAGTGAATGAACTGTCAATCATTTAAAATTTTACTTCAGATTTTTTTCTATTATTAAATTTAAACAAGAAAATGTTAATAAATTAATAATTTGCCTAATATAATTTTGAATTATTTATTTAATTGTATTGTAAATTTAATTAGAAAATAATTCAAAGTAAGTACAAATCTGAATTTATTTTTTATGAGACCACAACTTACTCAAAATATAACTTTTATTTTTGCTTCTAACTGACAGTCCTATTCCTATGTCCTGTTGACCAATATAATAAGCATTTTTAATATTTATTATATTGGTCAATAGGACAATCTCCTCAGCAATTTTATAATATATACATATATCTTAACAAGAGTATTCTTTGATTTCTTAAATTAATCAGGTTTCTTTCTATTTGTAATTTTATTTTTGTTTTTTAACCATAAAATAGATGGCAGCACTATGCTAATAATTATAAATAGAACTGAAACATCCATGTGAAAAAGTGTTTTAAGAAATATCCCAAATTTATCTTAATTGTGAATGAAAACTTTTTATGAATGAGGCAGCATAACTGAAAAATCAAAAATTTAAATTTAACATTATATGAAGAGATCAAAAAATTTCAATTTGAGGAGACTTACAAAACACCAATGTAATGTTTACGTAGAAATATTTGGGTAAACATTACATAATTGATTAATAAATAAATGGATTTTTTTATTATTTAACACCCCTAGAAAAGCATAAAGTTTTTTTTTTCAATTTAATGTAAGGAAGAAAAGTACAATAATGAGGAATACATTGAAGCCACTTTCATTTCTGATATAACAAGCACGGAAATTTCAGACTTTGTGCAAACATTGCATGAAAAGACACGAATGGCCATGAAATCGTAATATCAAACAATAATAAAAGCTTGAGGGCGAAATCTGTTAATTTATGAATGTAAAAATAGAAAGAGCATTGGAAATAAAATTTATCCATAACACGCGCATGGTAAGTTAGACGAAATCTCAATTTAAACAAATAAATGGGTAAATATATCGTTATTTTATCACTGCTGAAGTTTTTACAACGCATGTATGGAACATACATTTTTTTAAACGTAAAACAATTGTATGACCAAATGAATTAACTTGTTACAAAACTCATTAACGTAAGTTTATTTAAGAGTAATTTATTGATTTTATGATTTTTCACTTTATCATCGTAAAAGGGTAAAATATAACCGCTTATATAAAGTACTCGATAAATAAAAAAAAAAAAAAAAAGCAGTATAAAAATTAAAATGAAAACAGTGAAAAATCCTATTTTGATACACTAATAAATTTCTTCTTGGAAAGATCACCTAAAAAATAAGGAATTTAATTATCTACAGAAGTTTATCATGGGGAAAAATTGGCTGTTTTTTATATTTTGCTTAAATATGTATTGAATCATACTAATGAAATGGAAATATTTTATTTGAGAGTTAATATGTTTTTAAAACATTTTTGAAAATGTTAAATTTCAGTTTAAATAATATCGTATTATTTTAAGGACTACTTAAAAAGCAATTTTATTTTTTATTTGTTTCTTATAGTAAATGAAAATTTTATTGCTGAAAAATTAACACTTTGAAAAATAATAAATATGAGGAAATCCCAATGCAAGTTGGGTCATAGTTTATCATTTAAAGTAAAAGAAATTTTTAAATTTGCAGTTTAATCTACATACACTGTTTACCAATAAGTATTTGGACACCTGTGATAGAAAAGAAAAACTAACTTTATTCAAAATCAATAGTTAGTAGAGCCTCCACGAGAGGCAATTACAGTGTGAACCCTCCGGGACATACTTTCCACAAGTCTTTGTATTACAGCTAATGGTATTATCTTCCACTCTGCTTAGAGTAGACATACAAATTCCTTCACCGATTTTGGACGGGTAGTGCACCCCTTAATTAGGCGATCCAACTCGTCACAGAGGTTCTCGATAGGGCTCAGGTCTGGGCTCTGATAGGCCAGTCCATTCAGTGAACTCCATTAACACCATACCAAGCCTTGGTTAACCTCGAAACATGACAACTGGCATTGTCGTCCTGAAAGTAACAGGGGTCCAACCTGTAAAACAGAAAGTAGGGAGCACATTGTCATCCAAAATAGTGCAGTAGGCATCAGCGCTGAGCTTACCATGATGGGGACCGTTGATATCGTCATTTGCATAGGTGTTTAAATACTTATTGGTAGACATTTCAGTTTAAGATGTTAAAAATTTTATTTCATAAATTAAATAAAATTTTTAATTTATTTTTTTTACATTTATGAAATTGTAAAAAAAAATAAATTAAAATTTTTATTTAATTTGTAATTCAAAAGTACACATCAAATTATTGAAGAATCATAAAAAAATATTTATTTTCGCTCTTAAAACATAAAAATCAATTATTAATTTATATTTAAACGTTTTTATAGTAAGCAGTTTTTCATGTAAATGGTAAATGAAATATTGTTTCAATATATTTATAATGTTTGGTTTAAGGATCTGTGAGTAATAAACATTACAAATTTCAAAAAATATTTGAATAATTGATTATTATGATAGATCTTCGGATGGCATAATTTGGATGCTGTTAACTACACAATTAATCACCTCTTCATCTGAATTATAATTAAATCATGATATTGTGATGATCATGTTACTGTTGAGACGGCTACCGCCTTTGAAACTTCCTTCCCAATTCACAGCTATTTTAACTAATATTCTAAGTTCGATAACCTGGGATCATAGAGAATGAAGGCTTCATATTTTTCGGATACATAAGCATTTCGTTTTCATTAAATGCATAACTTTGTAAATATTATATTGAAACAGAACTGTGTAATGAAGCAGACTTTCTTTTTTGTAGTATTTAAATGATATACCATGTAGTAGATGGATGTATAAGAAAAAAATCAGAGCAGTGAGATTTAGAGTTTACATTTACCTTAGAAAATGGTATGGTTTTAAATGTTTTCTAATGATTAAACTTTTTATAAACATTAGCGATTTTGTTTTCACAATTTAAAAATTTTTTATAAATGTTACTTAAAGTTGAAAAGTGGTTAGTTGATTTAATCATTTCTCCAACATAAAAATTTGAAATTGTTTTAATTTCTGATCAAAAGTGCCCAGCATTTTGCATACCCGTGTTAATTTTTTGAAAAATAAGTTTGCCGAGCTGGCAGCCGAATGTGTGACTAGCTCTCTGGCCAAACAACTAATCACTCCAATTTCTATTGGGTTGTTCGAAAAGTTATTTCATTTTTTATGAAAAGGAAAAACGTATAGCGAATAAATATTTTATTGTATTGTATATTGTCAATTCTAGTCCAATACCTTTTACCATCTTTCTGGTTGTAGCATAATTTCACACTCATACAACGGTTCACTAGCAAAAAACTGATTCAAATGGGAAAAACGGAATGACTTTCCGAACAACCCAATACTAAAGTCTTGGAAGTTTTTAGTGCTCGGTATTCATTTTTAACTGTAGGTTCCTGACTAATTTGTCGTCTTGGGAAAAATGACTATTTAACGATAAACAAATTAAAATAAAATCTAATTTTAACTTGCAACAAATTATTTTCTAAAACACGCAAATTCCAATGTTAATTAATCTACTGCTCAAATAAGGCATCACAATTCTTGAAAATTTAGGAATTAAAATTAATTAACAATAATAAAATTAAAATAATAGATTTTCAAGTTCATAATCATAACATAATTCAAGTCCATTAACATAATTTCATATTAAAGTACAACTTTTAAAAATTGTTTTCTGCTCTTTTTCTTTTTATGAGGCTAATCTAGAACATACTTTTTAAAACCAGACGAAGACGTAATCATAATTTTTTTTTAAACTGAAAGTATAACAAAAATAGCCTTTTGACGTCTCTCATGGTGAAATCTATGTTTAAATCACTTTAAAGTTGAGAAGGATTATCTAATTAATCTATTGGAAGGACACTACTGCTATTTAGCTTCAATGCTATGCCACAGATCATTGACTTTAGGTTTGGTTTATTTGTAGCTTAAAGGTGATTCTTTGCTCACGAGGGCTAATTAGACCGAGACCTATAGCATCGATCGTTGGAGCTTTTGTATGATGACGAATTAGTCATTCGGTAATTATGGACTAAATGTTTTCTATTGGTAAGATATCCATTCATTTTTCCAGTTTCTTCCACTTTTATGCATTTTTAAGGTGCTTATGAATTGATAGGTTAACTGGTATTTCACACATACATTTCAGTATATGAGAAATACCGATTATCCCATACGAATCAGTTTGTTGTCGACCGCTTTCATTTTTTCTAGATTCTTCTACTTTTATGCATTTTTAAGGTGTTTAAGAATTGATGTAATAACTGGTATTTCACATATATGAAATATTATTCTAAATTACGTTCTTTTTATTTTTTTATTCTATTCACATGATTTAATCTTTCTAATTGACTGATTTTTTTAGTGAAAAAATTATGAAAAATGGTTCTCTCTTCCATTCGAACAGATAGATTGTATATCATTCATAGATATATGAAATAATCAAAAAAATTTGTGAAAGTTTACAGAGGAAATATGAATTTTAAAGGATTAGGAATAAGAATATTAGAATAAATCTTTTACCAAAGTTGTCATTTTTAACATATTGTGGATTGAGTCATGAAATATCTTAGGCACATGCTTAGAAACTGACTGCAAATAAAAAATATAGGGACGAATGTAATTTAGAATGGGCAAAAAAATTTAAGTATAATTACAACGGCTACATTAAACAGAATCAAAAATTTTTATTTTCAATATATTTTATACTAAAACACTTTTATCATTGAAGATAATTACATTCAACTTCAGTTATTTTCATTATGCGATGATTTTTTGGATACATTTTCAAAATGACTACCAAGTTATAAATGTGATTATATCGACCAAGTGCAGAATATTAATAATTCTATGTCACGTGATTTTTTTATATAACTATTAACATTTATTTTTCACGTAGAGTATGTATTAACGATGCTGTATAAGCAATATCTTAACATATTCCGTAGAGATAAAAATCAAGAATGACCTAGGCTTCAGGCACAAATAACATCTCTGAACAAGATGGATATATAAAACTAAGATGAGAGCATTTAGTTTAAATTATGGTTGAGAAAAGTTAGATAAGAGACAACTAAAGAATAATACATATGAAACAATAATTAATCTTTATTTATTGACTTATTTGTTATGACTAAAAGTGTTTCCAATTATTGAATTCGAGTTATGAATATTAATATGTATATGTAACAAATATGAGGGCCATACGCAGCAGATATTTAAATACTTAATAATGATATATATATGTATATTTATAAATGATTGTAATGATATCTACTGAAAATACGCCGACTCATTCTACTTCACTCGAATTTGATTTTTTTCATTTGGGGAAATTTAAATTTTAAAATGCATATTAGCTGTTTTAAATAATTACGAATATAAAAGATAAAAGCTATATTTCAAATTATTGAAGCATAAAATTCCATTTGGTTGTAACTAAGTCATAAGGAATAAGAGACTGAAATATCGCGAATTACTAATAAGTTTTTTATAAATATTAAAAAACAGATTTTAGTTAAAATTCAGAAACATTTATTAAGTTGAACGAAATTTTTAGTTTGGAGACATTTCACCTAAAAAATATTTTAAGGCAGAAAAGTATTTTCATTTTATCTATCAATTTGAACTTTTATAAATTTTCCAAGGACGAATATTAATAGAGTATTTTAAAGTAAAACTTTTAATATTAAAAAAAAATTCAGTCAATTTCATCTGACTTGATCAAATTATTACATTTAATGGTTTTGCATAAAATTAAAAAATAATACGAATCAAATTGCAAGATCAACTAAGATTAATAGAAAATTAAGATTAATTAAAATTGAATATCATCATAAAATGATTCATGAATTGCTGTAAAAATCCGTTTAAAATCATATATAATAATTTATTGATGAATTAGATGAAGTTTTTAAAAATATCTGTATGTACTCTGTAATATTTATTGCTTGCATTGTATAAGATCTATTGCTGCTTGCATATGATAACAAGTATATGTATAAAACTTTTCTATTTTTTTATATGATAAAAAGTACCATTTAAATCCAATCAAGAAGAAAATTTTGGTCCTCAACAGTTCTTTTTTGCACACAACGGTTATTTTAATCTACAGCTAAAAGGAAGGTTCTGAATCAAAGCCAGAGGTGGGAATTGAAATGTTCGATGGTAGGAATTGAGCAAAGCCATGAACTGTTCAATAGAGGATCAGAACACAAATCATTCGGCTGCCAGTTGAGCACTACAAACATCCACACCTGAGTTGGGAATCGAAACCACCAGCTATTGCACTGAAAGCCAAAGAAGTGTCTATTTAAGTCATTTGAAGGTACATTGTTGAGTGAATGACTATAATACATTTCAGCTAAACAATATTCTTTTGTGCAAATAAACAAACTAAAACAGAGAGTTTAAAGTTAATTAAATGCATACTAATTGATAATAATAATATTCTAAGCAAATTAACTGTAAGAAATTTACCCACAGCATTTATTTATTTCTTTCCCGTATACTGTTTAGAAATTAGTTATAAAAATTAAGGAACTGGTGCGGAAAAAAATACACAGTTTATGTTACTTAATTTTTAGTACTTCAGTTAGTTCTAAGAGTACAAGTATAAAACCATTGTTTCCTACACATTTATGTAGGAAGAATATTATACTAATTATCATAATAAAAATCTGGGGGCATATAACATTGACTTATTTTTTTATGAAGAAGCATTTTTCCACTTAAAATTATCCTATTAGAAACTACTGATTTTTATCGAAATTTATAAAAAATTGGTAATAAATGTAGTTAAACTAGAAAATATATTTTCTAATTGGAAATTCATATCTGTAATTAACAAGAGTTTGAAAATGATTTATCTAGAGTATTAATTTATTATATAAGTTTGATATTGCGGATTTTTTTTGCCTAAGTTCTGTTATTACACAAGAAGTCCTTACAACTACAATGCAAAAACGAGTATTAAAACGAGATACATAGTCAATGCTTTTCAAATGCTTATGATAAAACCAGCGCGTTTGATAGTGGGAGATCATTTCAACAGCGAAAGCTTTTCAGTTGCAGCTTTATATCCTTCATAGAATCATTGTGAGATGGTATTTTTTTAAAGAGAAGGGAACTAGAATAAAATAAAATCTGAATAAAAATAAAAAAAGGCTTTTCTTATATAATTCCCATTCAACTACATTCCACCTGACTACACTTGGAACTTGAAAATGTGTGTATTGTTTTTTTCTTATTCTTTCTCATTGTAATTCTAGAGATTCTAATGCAACGTGTGGGCTTGTACACTTTCATACATAGCAGAAACAGATTCTAATTCAGTTTAGGATTCATTCCAATCACGCAACTACCCTGCAGATTCTGCTAATGGGTTAAACAACGCCTTGATTTTTTTACAACGTTGTAATAAAATTGTTTTCAGCACAGCTATTACTCCTGGAAAATATCTTTTGAATGGATGGATTCATGCTCACTCGAATTGTCTCATAAGGCAGATTAAAACAAATTTTACTGAGGACTAGAAAACTTTTACAAGGATTGCAGGTCAGACATCAAGCAAACGATGGTCTATAAATATCTTGATAATATGATCAGTATTTTATGAAAGAATTTTATCAAAAGCTGCTATTTGGAAATACTAGGAAGTATTTTACCAGAACTTGTGAATGATTTATAAATTATAAAACTTCAATCTTTATAGTTCTATCATGTCAAGTGTTCAGTTACAACCCCCCATTACAGTAAAATATTTCTTGAGAGATACTATTTGGTAAGAAAATTATCATCGATGTTTAAGCGAATTACTCTTCTATGTGATTTAACGTCAATGGATGCTTTTACATAGGGCATTGTAAAATTAAAAGTACATCAGATTAATTTGATCCAGTGTTGCAAAAAATATATGACTTTGTTATAGATTTTTTGTTGTTGTAGTATTGTATTGTAGAACATTGTATTTTTCATATTGCATAATGTCAAGGCTGATGTTTTGTCTTTTGTCCAAATGTATATTACTGATAACAATTCCCAATTTAATCATAGTTAATAATTTTTTTGGCTTAACTCTAATGCTTGCTTGATGAATTATGATTGTGTTTTACTATTATCCTTGTTGGTAGCTGAATGACTGGAATGTCGGTTTTATTTTGTCAGTTCGACTCCCTTCTGGATAGTGGATATTTGTTGCAGTACAATTTCAGTTATATACTATAGGTTCAATGTAAACTGGCCCTCAGCTGAAAATACATTACTGCAAAGAAATTAAAACCACGAGATATTTTTGTAATGGAGATAGCAGGAGGTATAAATCTATTACTTGCAATTAATAAAATTATTTTAATTATTTAATTAAATTATGATACAGTGTTTCAACTTTTAGTTAAATTATAATTAATTTATAAATTATGAAGGTTAATGGATTAATTCATTTCTTTAAACTGATTAAATGAAAATTTTCCATGGGTAAAAATTTAAAATAAGATTCCTATTTTAGAGAAATTACTCGATTTCAGCTGACTCAATTAAAAAAAAAAAACAGTTTATTTTGGAAGTGTGATAGACAAAATTTTGTGAAATTGCCATTAAAATGAGAAAACTTGAATATATATAATTAAAAGAAAGTGAATTAATTTTATAAAATATATAAAGTTTAGATTTCACAATTCTTTCAAAAAATTTTATATTTTATAATATGATTCCTTATTTCGTGTTTTTGCAATTTCATAGGTAAGTGTAGATAAGAAATTTTCGAGATATATTTGCCGTCAAAATCTGTAAAATTAAAGGTTGAATAAGGATTATTCCTTACATTTTATATTTTAATTATATTAAACAAAAA
The DNA here is from genome assembly GCA_026290005.1 of Latrodectus geometricus. NCBI lineage: Eukaryota > Metazoa > Arthropoda > Arachnida > Araneae > Theridiidae > Latrodectus > Latrodectus geometricus. The sequence continues at coordinate 1,065,851 of JAPDSC010007783.1, read as the reverse complement.
TGAAAAAATATTTCATCATGTTATTAATAAAATAAAAACTTTTCTTTTATTGATATTTCATATAACTTAGACAATTTTCAATGTCTCAGGAATATTTTGAACGTATCTTATACTCTCAAGACAGTTTATTGAACTAAATAATATGTATTAAGATTTACGTTAAAAATATTAACATTTAACCATGAGTAGGTGGACCATCGAATAGCTTTTGCTTTTCAGGAGGAATTAATATAGATATTATTTGACGATTTATACAAAGAAAGATGTTTGGAAGACTTTCAAACACTTACTCTAAGAAGTGTATTCAAAAAAGAAAATGCAAAATCATGCTCCTTCAGTTGCACTTTTACCTCAAAGTTAAAAAAAAAAAAAATAAAAAATAAAAAAAAAAAAAAAAAAAAAAAAACTCTTATATATTTAGGATAAACTAAGTAAAGAACAAAGTGTAGAGAAAAAATAAAACATATAAATAAATTCAAACATAGCTTAAATATGCTATACCATGACAAATTCATTAAAAATATTTAAAAAAAGTCATGTTGAATAATACTAATAGCATCGGATATATATCATTAAAATGTGTTGTTTTTCAAGTGGTGATAATTTTAGAAAATTTTAAAATTTTTGATTTACATTTATTTAATCTAATGTCTTATAATATTAGAATTATGTACTTAGCACTATATTTAATGTCAAGGAATTGAAAGTATGTTTCATTGAATAAAATGAAGAAAACTCAAAGTTAAAAATAATTATTTAACCATTTGTTTTGTATTTTATAACTTCTTCTATATCAATAAAGAGGTTAATAAAATGTATATAAATTACTAAAGAAATCGAATTTCAAAAAGTTAAAAAAAGTAAAAATTTGTAATTTACTGAAATTTCATTATTTAAAAAATAGGAAGAAGGAGTAAAACAAATTAGGAATCAAACTAAGTTATCAACTTATGCCTTTTCTAAAGTATTTCATTATCATAAACATTAAGTTACCATTGTTTAACATTAAAACAAGCATTTAGCCGAGCTGTTAGTTGAATAGTTATAGCATTCTAAGCTTCAGTTTAACAAGTTGTTGCTTTGGTTTCCCCACACTGTGGAAAAACAATGTGGCAATGTGGTTCAGTGTTAACATTAAATGCTAGTAACCGGTTGCATTAGCTTTCCATCCTAAAATTCCCTATAGAGCGACAAATAAATAAGACAAATAAAAAAAGTTATTGACGTGTCATTTTTAAAACACATTTTTATATAAAACTTAATGAATAATATAATAGTGACAAAATATTATTCAGGATGCGTTCCTGAGATTCAATCAAGGGTTAAAAATTTAATTCAGCGTAATTACAGAAACTTTCTATATTTACATTTGAGAAATGTTTTGTGAAATGTTGTACCTTCAGCTTATATAGCAGGAAAAGTAAATCTGTGTTAATTGTATAAGATGTAAGCTAGTACTTTAACGATTTTTTTTTTTTTTGCATTTAAAAGGTTAATGTCGAAAGTAGTCTAGTTTTGTTCGAGTTTTAGTTTTGTTTCATCAGAATAAATAATTGAAAAGAAATCAATACATTTTAAATATTTACATCTTAGTCATTAGGTACTAGGATATTTTGTTAACTTAGTTGTTTTAAAAGAAAAAATACATTCAAATATTTTATAACAGAATTCAAATTTTAGAAATATCCACAAAATTATAATATTATTTATAGAATATAATTTATATTTCTGAATTTATGGATAAAGAAAGATTTATTTTTAAAATAAATTGTACCTACAATTTTGAGGGTCTTTTTGAGAAAAAAATGTACATTAAATTTTTTTTAATACAGCATATCGAAACAAATAAAAAAAAGTTTAAATGCAAAGTTATATGTTTTACAATAATTTTGTGTACGCAATTAAATTTATAAAAGTGTACACATTACAAAACATATGTTAAGTTATAATCTAGTTATGAGCTGAAAAGACAAATATTAATGTAATAAAAAAAAAATAAGAACTTACTTTAGTTCTTCTTTTCTGTACACCATACCGAATTAAGCGAAAACTTAAAAATCCTTTCTGATAGAAGTTTCAGTTTCAATAGGAAGAGTCTTTACTAAAAAGAGTTTTAAGAGACTTTTTTAAGAAGAGCGTGTATGATTATATTCCTCTTTTAAGGGATCCTTTGGTATTTCAAAAGAAAGGCAGTTGTGGTTTTAAAAGGCAGTTGCGAAAATAGGATCTTCAGTTTGAAATATAAACGTATACATTACAAAATAAGTAAACATTTCAAAATGTAATTTTGCATTACGAAATGAAGTCTGATGTATACATTAACAAACTAAAATAAATTGAATGAGATGCAAAGTGTTTAAACTTTTTGGTTATGAAATTATTCTATATAGCAGTCGAAATTTCTTTTAATTAATGCTCTCATGCATTTCGAATTGGCAATGTATTGAAAAATGTAAAACCACATTTGCTGCAGAGGGCAAAATCAATTTCAAAAATTGATAGAAAACTCCAGTAAATATTATTTTTTAAGAAAAGTTACACTGCGGGACTATAGAAGAAAAAGGGGATTCGATATCATAAATATATTTTCTCTATTCCTTGTGGCAAGACACAGAAGACAATTTAAAAAAACATGCTTTTTCCTTGTAGAAAGACATTTTGGAGTAATTTTAATCATTTAAATTTATTACATTATTGAATAAACAACTTTACAGGGAATTCAAATCAACACTAATTTATGTGTGTTTTAAACAAATTACAAAAAATATAATCAAATTATCTAAGTGAAACATAACTTTTATTTTAATTTAGCCAGAGCTCGATATCTTGATATAAATTTTATTATATTCCATGCAATCCAATCTGGGACAATGAACAGAATAAGGATTTTATTACATAGATAAAAATCTTTTAGATTGAATTGTTGTTTAAAACAAAAGTATTGACAGTATTAGAAGTTAAAATATACCTGAACTTTAGAAAATATTTTGAAATTTGCTTCAGCATAGATGAGTAATAAACTTTTTATATTCTTAGGATACTGTATCGGAAGTAAATTGTGAATGAGACTAATTTTTATTATAAAATTTTTCTTTCTATTTAAGTTATCCACAAAAAGTTTAAACTCAATTAAAAATTTATAATTGTGGAAGAATTTGTAAATAAACTCAACTCTATTAGATTGTTTTGGCAGTAGGCTTATTTGAAAATGTAAGAAAATGCACCAAACATGCATTGAAGATAAAGACGGACAATTAATATATTTTAAGTTACTTAAATGCGTACTGAAAATAACATATTTTTAACGAAAGCGAATTTCAACAAACGAATTTTTTTAAAGAAATATTTCTTGTAAAAATGATTGTTTAAAAATTGTTCTTAAAAGCTTTGATATTAAATGAAAAGTAAATTAATGTAAATGATGACAATGAAATATATATAAGTTTAGTTTTCTAAGATAAAGTGATTAAATAAGATAAGGTGTTATACTTTTATGAAATTCTGTTAAATATTTACTTATAAATTAAGCTAATATAAAACAGCTTCTTCAGAGAGAAAAACGTTTAGAATAAAACATTTAGCACTCATTCTCTTAAAGTTGCATTCGATTAATTGTTTTCTGTAGAGGTCTCATTTCTTAGATTATAAGGAATTATGGTAGATATTTGATATTATTCTATTTGATTAAATAAAAGAAACTTGAAAAATAATCCGAATTATCAATTTCATGCAAAATTAAAAGAATCAAGCAAGTGATTTCTAATTTAATTTTTTAATACAGAAGTGAAGTAAATTAAATTTAAAATAAATTTGTTTATCTAAAAAGGAAAAGGAAAAAAAAAAAAAAAACGCTTAATAGCAGTTGGATTTGAGTTCTGCAGACTTCACTCAAATTGAACGTGGCATAGTCTAGTAGTTTATATAGAGCATTTGTTCCATTACTTAATCCATTCATATTTGAAAAGGGAAACGTAGACCACATGAAATTAAAACATAGTAAAATAGATATTTTACGTCACGCATTTTCACTAAAATTTTCAACACTTTGGTTTTAAATTATCTGTCACTTATATATATATATATA
>JAPDSC010007783.1:1042869-1056767 GCA_026290005.1 Latrodectus geometricus | reverse complement strand
TATATATATATATATATATATATATATATATACTAATATGCTGTTTCAAACCATGCAGGTAAATTTTTGGTAACTCCATAAAAAGAACTAAGTACATACAAATAAGAATTACTTTTGTTAATTTAAATCATAAATTTTTCTGACATGTAATATGTCATTGGCATTCATTGACAAAACATATTATGCTTCGGCAATGTCATTCAAACTTTTTGAGCGTCTGAGATTAGCGTTTTTCGTGTAAGCTATTTAGCAAATATGGTATTACTTTATGAGGATTTTCTAAAACCAGATTTCGTTAGAGAAGTTTGTCTTATCTCTCTTAAATTTCTATTTAAGTCTCCTTTTCTGCCTTTTGAATACAACCTATGCATTTCCACTGGATTTTGGCTCTGTTCTTTTAATTTTGCTGTATGACTTGATGCAAATTGCTTACTTCAGTTCTTGATCACAAGCAGTTCTGACGGTAATTATCTAGGGGTAATATATTTTAAATAATGAATTTATAATTTTTAAGCAATTATTCATTGGGTATTGATAAAAACTCATAAGAGCTTGTGATTTTTTAAATTTTTATAAAATTTGTTACTGAATAGTGATGAGGATCACTTTAATACTGATCCCGCTCATTATGGAAAGTATTTTATTATATAAAGCAGAAAAATGGTTACGAAAATTAAAAAAATGCTTATTGATTAAAATGAAGAACAAAATTTGAGTGTACACACAATAAGTGGGCAGTTATTGGGTAGTAACAGAAAATTACTTTTATCTTTTCACACTTTACTTTCTATTATCATAATTTCTTTCATTCATTCTTGCATTTATCTTCAGATTTTTTTATACTAGTTTTTCTTCATAATGAGGAAATTTCAAAATACTATAATATACACAGGATTACTTATAGTTTGAGGACTACATATATATTACATTTTATTAATAATTTAAGCTTAAATTGAGAGAAATAAAAAAAAAATTAAAATGCAACATTATTAAAAGAGCACTTATTTTATTAAATTCATAAGATATGTATTATAGTATAAGACAATTTTATTAAAAGAACAATATTTATGAAAGTAAATGAACACAATTATTAAACTAATATTATAGAGCAGCTGAAAAATGAGACTTGCTATATTATTATATTTACAAGATATTTTGTTGAATTTTTGTTGCTTTTAAAAAGCATATTATATTTTTCAAATTTTGTACTGTTCAATAAATTATGCGCAATGCGTTCTTACTTCTTTCTATATAACGAATTTGAGTTTCTTTTATCATCTGCTTACTATATAAAATTACATAAAAACGAAAATAAGTTATTTAATTTAATTGTTAATTCTATAGTTAATAATTCAATTTTGGATTTCTAGGATTCTTTAGATTTCTTTCACAAAAATTTATAATTAATTCAAATGTAAAGTGACTAATTTTTTTGAACCTTATTCATATTTATTCAATTTCGTAGAATTTACTATACTTTTTATCACTTTTAAGTTCATTACTTATGACAATTACTTATTAATAAATTTATATTCGAAACAAATAATTTTTATAAATAGAGTAATCTTAATTTTTTAAAAAAAATCTATTTGACTGCTCTTGCTAATTGATTTTTTTAAGTTTTCCTATGCCTAAATTTACAAAAAACTAGTTATCAATAAATACTTTAATTGCTTAAATTTTAATGAATGAAATTAATGTAATTCGTACACTTATTTAATGTAAGACAAATTTAATCGCTATATTGAATTATTATAGCACAGATAAAAAAAAAACTGGATAATTATTAGGGGTTAATTTACTTTTTTTGTGAATGAGTTATCCGTAAAGACAAAACACTGTAAGTTTTTAGAATCCATGTATGATGTAAGTTCTATAATTATTATTCACCAATTATTCAAACTTTTATTAATTTGATTTCTTCTTATTTTCTTCCTCCCTAGATTACAATTATTAAACTGATCATAAAAAAATTGAATAGTATTTAAAATTTTTCTCGCTAAACTTTTAATGACAATGTTATTTTTTAGAGACAATTTTCTTTCAAAAAATGATCAATAGCATAATCGAAATCTCTTATCAATCGTTCAAATTAATTGTTGTTACATATTTATCGATCATTCCTAATCCATAAAATGCCTATCATGGACCCTCAGGCAATTGGAGCAATTGGTGAAGCATGAAAGTGCTCGAAAGAAGTTCTTCATTTTGTATACAAGTTCCTTTCTCCGGTCAGAACGTGGGAAATTGGAGTTGAACCGATCAGGTTGTTGAGCTGGCCACAACAGGAGCTTCAAAGAGTTGTTACGAAAACAACAGACTATCAAGCCAGGATGTTATTGCTAGCTGCTCGAGGGTTTTTCTTCATTTTTTTCTGAACCAAATGCCAACGGCCCATCAAGGCCAATTGCTCGTATGGGTTATCTGTCATAACGGTGTTGTGCTAACTTCGAGTGATGATACCTTTTATTTTAATTTTTTCTTCTAACACCATTGTAGGAAAATGAGGGTGATTGAAGTGAACCCATTTGAATAAATTAGTAATGTATTTTGAAGTGATTATTTTATTTTTTAAGATTTTTTTTATTACTGCTGTCTTCTCTGAGAAGTATTTTTAAGATTAGAACAAAGGGTTCCATTACGAAAAAATATTATTTATATTAACTTAAAGCTTGTGGGTGTTAATTATAGCACATTTTTCAGACACAAAATAATCAAAACATAAGAAATTTTCAATGTTTTTGATTTTCTATATTTCAAGTTACTCAATTGCTGTAAAGATGTGAATAGGTATTTTATTAGAGTTCGTTGAGAGAAAGATTTGAAGGAACATGGATTTTTATAAAATTTTAAATGATTATATTATAATTAACTTTTAACATTCTTATGTATTTTATTGATTTTGTGAATTTCACAAAATAAAAAATTAGATAGTATCCTTTCCTTTTAATTTTCAAATATTGGTACTATTATATTTCTCTAACTACAAGTCTAATTTTAAGAATATTTACAATCCTTTTTAGTTTAACAATGAGATTTAAGCTTTTCACATTTTTTAATATTTCAAACCCTTATTATCATATTTATGTAACTTTTAAATAACATACACTTCCGATATCTAAAGTTATTACTACAGTACATAATTATGTGCCACAATCAAATAACAAGTCTGAATCCAGAGCTGTAAATTGTCTGCACACACCTCTAAGGAAAATTTAAGCATTTTCTAAGCATATGAGTGTTAAGGTCTATATCCTACATTAAAGTTAATTTTTCATATTTTTATTCATAGTTTTTATGATTATTCTTTAAAGCAAAAATATTTTACAGCTACTATTTCCTTTCCCTTTGAAATATAAGTTCTGATATACTCATTAACTATTAATTTTTTTAATGTAATTTATTAATTAGACCCTCTTTTCAAGTGTCTTACACTTATTTACCATGCTAAAGGGATGAATAATATTAATATTTTTAGTGATATATCTAGCTTTCAAGATTTAATACATAAAATTTTAGTTAATAACATTTAAATTATCTCTGATTTTCACTTTTCTTAACTTTAAAAACAATTAGAAAATGAACACATTTTTTACATGATTTTAATGTCATGAAAAATATTATTAATTAAACTAATTTATTCAGAATATAAACAAATAATTGATTTCTCTGAGTAAAAATTAGGATTATTTATCTTTGTGACTGGCAGAATTATTAACACTCGTATAATGGAGTTCTTGATTCGAATATATTTGTAGGCATGATTAATCATTTACTGAAGTACATGATCATGGCTCACTCCATTCAAAAGATAATTAGTAAGTTCGATATTATTGCATCATTAATCAAATTGATAAGTGGATAAACGATAACTATAACATCTTTAGTTCTGCTTACATGAAATTTCTTTTATCTAAATTCTGTCTGGTTACTTAGAATTATTTATGTATATATTCGTAATATTTAAATGGTATTAACTGTGAGCCGGGTTTTATTGCTTCCCTTTATGAAAAAAATTATTAAGTGAATCAAATGTTATTTATAAAGTTTAAGTAATTATATGCTCATTTTGAAGAGGAATTTCATGGTTGATCCTTTAGATTCAGTTCTTGTTGACTTCAATGAAAAGGACATCATTTATTTATGTGGCATTTTAATTAATTTATATTTTTATGATAATATAGGGTTATAGAAATATAATATGGAATTATTTATGAGTTTTTATTAAGTTATGGATGAATACAATAGTTTCCTTCCCTGCATTTCACTCAAGAGCAATTTTCAGAAAGAAAAGATTAAATTTCTTCTTCAATGAATTTATCTTTTGAAATTTACAATTTACTTCTTTTACTATTTTAATAGCCAGTATCAAATTATTAGAAAATAATGTTTCCATTTAGACACACAAAATGTTTCTCAGAATACTATAAGATATCACTTTGCTGGCAACTATGAGGATCATCTATATCGATATTATGAAATCGGAGGTCTTAGAATCTCGATTGTGTGAGTATAACTCTCCCATAAATAATCACTATAAAGTAAGTGAATATTTTATGTGTGCGACGAAAGAAGATGTAATGTATTGAACAATGAACAGTATTATTGTTAAAAAGTTCAAACATTTCTTGCATAATAACTCCATGTTTCTGAGCACATATGCATGTTGTGACTTTCAGTACTCCATTATATTGCACATTTCTCGTAGCAACTATTGGGCTCTTTATTTCAATCTTATCTCAGTATTAATAGCTAAATTTATTTCTTAGTAGTAACAACTAAATTAACCTACGTGACCATATGACTTGATAAATCAGTTAATTGGTTGAAAAACTATGTTTTTTCAATTTTTAATGCAGTAATTAAGAAGGCCTTGCAAACAAATTCTAATACAAATCTAAATTTTTAGCATTCATTTGTTTATGAATATTTAAAGTTATATTTTTGCACAGGTATCATACTTTTTAATGTAATTTTCAACTAAACTTGAAAGAACTTTATTTTAATTTATGACATATTTTTCAATTAATAATTCTAGAAATATTTATGAATTTAATTACTATTAAAATTTTTATGTTACTGAGGCATACCTTTTTTTTTTTATCATAGACAATATTTATTAAAATTGAATCTGCTTGAAAATTTGAAAATGGAACAACACTTATTTATAAGATAAAATCTAAAAAATACAGATGTTTAATTTTCAAATTCTATAGGTTTTTTCATGAATATTCTCTTTTTATAATGATTTGCACAATTAAATTATTCCTTAAGGCTTGCACCAAATATTTTTTTTGTTTGCTCAAACATGTTGCACATATTTAGAAACTCTATTTATATTCTATATAACCGTATTTAAAAAAAGTAAAATATGCATTATCAGGAATTTTTAAATTCCTGATCATGCATATTTTAAAAACATGCTCTTGTTTTTTGATTTAATTTTAATCTTCTTTAAATTAAATAAAAAAACAAGAGTATTTAAGTTTGAATTTATTCTGCATTTATTTTTTCTCACAAGTTATCACGATACATGGTTTTTGAATTTATTTTGTTTTCATTAGTGATTTGTGCTATGAAGGAAAACACCTTTTACATGCATTTTGCGGATGCAAAAATTTTTTAATGTTTAAATTTAATTTTTTTTCTGATTATCACTATTATTATCATCACCATTACATTACTGTATCAACTGGAATTCATACCAAAATTATAAAAACTGTGAATTATTTAAATCAAGCCTAAGGGTTATTAAAATGTGCGCCATTAAGAAACTAATAAAATTCACTTTGAAAGCATTTTTATAAACTTAATTGATAAAAATAATGATAATAGAATATATTTAAATTATAGCAAGAGAATTTAACTGTAGATCAAATTACTTACATTGAAATGAACTTAATGATTTAAAAAATTTAAACATGAATGATTCTGTGAATCGTCAAACGGATCAATTTTGAAACGTAAAAAAAAAGAGAGTTTTACTTTGCTTCTTCATTTGAACTTTGTTTCTGATATTAGAAATTGGTAAAATTAAGAGATTAAAACAAAATTTTCTTTACAACAATTCTTTTCAATTTTTACTTGAAATGTTGCTTGAAATTACAATATCATAAAAGTTTAGTTCAGCAATTTATCTTACTAACCATTTTTAAGATAGTATTGTAATGTAGTTTATTATATTGTGATAAATTTTGATGTACAGTTTTCTTCTTTCAGTATCTTATTAAAGGTTTGCATAGGAAAGGTGAGATGAATGATTAAACATCTAGTAAGAAAACAGCCAGAGGGAAAAATACCCGATGCCATCTTGGTAGAATCCATCATGGCTTCATGGACTTATCTATTTCTTTAATTGATGCTCTCAAGAGAAGATCGACGATGCCACCAATCTTCTTTCAAAGGTCATTTCTTGGAAGGAAACCCTATATATTAAACAGCTTATCATTGTCAACAATAAAGTTATTTTGCTCTTTTCTTATTGCATCTCTTTGTAAGATATTTAGACAATTCAAATCCTTGAATATTACATTGAACACAAAAATTTTATTAAATTAATTTCGGCTTTGTTGATTTGCAATGAGAGTAAGATGAGTTAAACATCTTACTTTCATTGTATAATTAATATTTTGGTTATGTTAATTACACGAAAACAGTAAAATGGGTTACGCCATTCTGGTTATGTTAATTTTACAATGAAAATATGATGACTTAAGTCTTTTGCCTGTGATAGTATGCAGTGAGAGAAAGATGAATTAACTTTCATTAAAACTATATCTATACAGTGTGGTTAACTTAATCATGCACCTAGTAAGCAATTTTTAATCTTATTTGTGAGGTAAAAGTGGGAACATTATGCCGAATAAGACTATTATATTTGTTTAATTAGAACCAATTAAAATTGCTTTTCTAAATATAAATTCATACAATTTTATTACGTAAAGTAAATTACATAATTTTAAATAAATTTTAACAAAATATTTTAACATTGTGTGATAAAAACTTATCATATGCGTATAGAATATTCCATAAAATTATATCTATAAGGGTGATATGAAATTAAATATGATATGAAATGTGTAAATTCAATATAGAAACAGAAATACAAACAAACTCTATGATAATTCCTTAATAATAAATTTATGCCAGAAACTTTATTTCCACTGCTGAATTGGATTATTTAAAGCAAAAGAAATTAGTGCGATTTATTTACTTTAATTATGTTTATTATTAATAACTTTTAAATGGGGATTTACTCTCTAATTTTTCAATATTAAAGTTTTTTTCCAATTGTGTGTCATATATTTTTGAAACAATATCAATAACTTTTATTAGTGTAAAAAAAAGAGGAGAATAAGTACACACTAATTATTATTGCATATATGTTAAATACATGAAAAACTTTTGTTTTAAATAAATTTTTTTGATATTTTTAGTTACACATCAAAAAAATTTTTATTAAAATAAAAGAAGGATTACAATTACAAGGATGGTGATAAAAATTAGAAACAAATATTTCTAAATGAATATTGGAACTGATATTTTATCTTTTAAAAAGAGTGGAAAAATGAGTTTCTTTCTGTGAATATCAAAAGCAGCTTGTTTCTCTAGATAACTCGAAGTCATGTTTCCTGAATAAATTAAGGTACTTTGCTGGACATGTCAGTTTGAATATAATTTAATTTCTTCTTAAGATCTCAAGGAATTTTCACATTCGTATTTTTAAATAAATGGAATGAATTGGAATGTATGAAACTGTAGTTGGAGAAATATTAAAATTTCACTTTAAATTAATCAGAAAGAATTCTTTTTAATAACTGCGGTTTGAAGGCATTTTAGAACTATACTCATATTTTGAAATATCACATAATTAAAAGAGAAGTTATTTTTTTTATATCATTTACTATATAAATATATTTTTAATGTCTTCGTTTATATATTTTTAGGCAATTAATTAGCTTTTGTAAAATACTTGGTAAATTATAAGATGATGGTAGCATGGGAAAAGTGATTACTGGTATTATTGTTTTTCCGGTATTTTAAAATACTGTTGAGAAATTATTTTTGGAGAGATTAATTTTAATGCATTTTGTAGAAATCAATCAATTATTTTGAAGAATAAATTCTTTAAATTAATTTCACAAGTTTTTAGCAGGGCTTCTGTTTCGAATATTGGCATTCCATTATCAAAAAATTTGCACAGCTCCGTTTCTTTGGAATAAGATACTGTAGTTTTCAATCAGAGTCCTAATTCTCGTATGTATTTCAAAGGAATAATTGTATACCAAGATATGTTTAAAAAATACATTTTCTTAGAAATTGAGAAACATTTTCTATTACAATTACAATGGTAAAAAGTTAAAAATTCTATTTGAGAGTTATAAAGTATTTTTGAAAACTATGATCATATATCAAGTTTTTCAATTTGTAATGTCTTCAAATGTTAATTCATATAAAATGTTTAATATTTTATGAATGCCATTTTTATTTATTTTTACCAATTTTATATAGAATACTGAAAAGATAGAATTTACAAAATATAAGAATAAATTATCAAATCTACCACTAAAAGCACCACCAGAGGCAGCTCCAGGCGGGCTTGTATTCAAGAATTTCAGCACATGTCACGATTCAAAATAAATACCCAAATCTACATAACGACTGAAACTAGAAGAATATTGTCTAGACTTTTCCTCAAATTTTCATTAATGTTTATTGTATTAATGAAAAATATAAAGTTATAAAAGATTTGTGTTATTCCAGTTAGACAATTATTATCTTAGAACTTTTAGTCAAAATATTTTTAAAACTTTATTTTAACGTAAAATTCAAATTCCATTTTTTTTTTAGTTAAAATGACTCAACGATTCAAGGCTTTAAATCATATTTTCTAAGCTTCATAAATCTCAATTTTTTATTATAATTTCATGTACTAAAAATATAGGAATTGTTAATAGCAAAAGAGTTTAATGTACAATAAAATCTTTCTATATTATTTTACAAGTTTCCATCTCGAACTTTTTATTTTTAAGTTGGAATATATTTTAATAATTTAACTCAAATATTCTCAAAATTATTATATCTGGAAATTTTATACTATTTTAAAAGCTTTAGTTGATAACAATTTAGAAATCATTACACTAAAGAAAATTCATAAAATTTCTAATGTTCTATCATTTTTTTGTTAATGCAAATGATTTTTCCATAACATATAATATGAAACTTATAAATGCACACGCACACACAAGTCGCTTTTTTATAAAATCGTAATTACTTTTGCGGCATTTTATTTTATAGTATGAATGAGTATAATGAATAGAAATTAGGGTACTGTGTTAATAATATAAGTATTTAAGAAAAATTAATCATTTTTTAAATTTAACTGGCTCTAATATACCTAGAAAAAAATCAAATAAATAACTACTTATTTTTGTATAAGACAGCATCCTCAAATGAATGAAATTCTCAAAGTAATATAACAAATTTTAGTTTTATTTTATCATACATCATTTGCTACATTAGATTAGCAATTAATTGATTATTTATTCCCCTAACAAAGTTTTGGAATTATCACCTTTACATTCTAAATATTTAATAAACTGTTGCTACCTTAAAAGTTCAGCTGAGTCTCGGATACCGATGACTGTAATCTTGAGTCTGAGAAACTGGAGCTTGCTTAGAGCAATCTCAAATGATGCTTTGCTGCACAATCAATGTCTCTTTTTACTATTTGGGATTTGCTGATTGCACATTTTCAATATGTGAAACTCATACTGTAATTTTATAAAGAAAATAAGGCGGTTAATGAGCTCCTGTGTCATTTGGTCTGAGTCATTCATAATTGTTTTTAAGACTTGTATGATTCTCCATAGAGAAGATTATAGCTTGTAATTTTCCTCCTCAAAATTAATCAAACATGTCCTATATGGTTGAGATCTAGAGTGTCAATCCATTTTGCCATCGCGTAGTGAACATCTTAACGATTTAAGGCTATCGCCCAAGGCATAAATTGTTTCTCCGGATGACTTTTCATTAATATTAGAGAGTATTCACTTGTTGCAAGGAAGAAAAATAATAATCACCAACTCAACAGATGTGATTAAAAAAGGTAGAAGCATTTTTCTTTGTTCAATAATATTTGAGATCAAACCCGAGACCTATGGCTTTAAAAAGACCAATGAGACCACGATGGGCTCAAACTCGATCCGTTTATCAAATATCATCATTTTTCAAAAAACTGGAACAAATGAGTTCTATGCGATCAAATGGAATCAGCGCTAATTGCACTCTGAAAAAACAAACATAAAGCTTGAAGATCTCATCCCTATATCTCAGATCAACCATGTCCAAGGATGTTCATTTAACATGATGACTACCTACATTGTCAAATAACCATAACAGTCTATTTCTTAGTAGATAATATCATAATAATTGATTTTCCAACCATTAGAAGAAGAGTAATGAGTCTTTGGCTATTCCCGTATGAAAATATGATGAGAATGTGTGGTTAGGCTGAGGCCTGATTTATCATTAAAAGAGGACAGTTTCCTATTGGCTTGTTTTCTCATATAAATGATGTGTGCGCAAGTTTATTCTCCTATTCACAGAAGGGAACAAAATGCAAAAAAGCAAGTTTTCTTGCAAACAGCATTCTCTCACGAAGACTTGAGACATATCTCTTGATTTTACGCTACATGTGATCCCTTAAATATAACAAGAGTGTTACAAAATTGTCATCTGCCTATCACATCTCGCTCAAGAAGACAAATGGTAAACTTCTTTGCTCATAAGGCCTTTTGGACCATCTTGATCAAGGTTCTTGACAATGAATCTGCATTACATTGAGCTTCAGACTGACATAATTCTACCATCTCTATGGTTTGAGACCTAATTTTCTCCTCTAAACGTTGCTGATTACTCATTTTTATTGCTTGAATTCGAATCTTGAAGATGTTGTAAGAAGTCATGGATGTATGAGCGAACAAAATACGTATTTTACTAAACACACTTACAAAGTCTTTTCTCTGTGCAAGAGCTCCACCTCTATATCTATATATTATACGTATACTCTTATGTATTCAAAATATAAAATTCGCATCTTTGCTTCTAAGCAGTAGTTTCGTAATTCATTATGTTTTTCCAGCAAATTAAAAAAAAATGGATGAATTTTCTTCATTTTGAACAGAATTACATTATATTTACCCAAATAAATGAATTAAAAATTTTATTTTTAAAATAATCAAGAGAACTTAATGAGTATTTTGTATTTGTGAAATCAGGTATCTCAAAATTATATGTAAAAATGTGTATAAAGATATAAATTTGTAATAACAATCATTGGAGAATTTATATAAGCTTTTCTTGCATTCAATAGATTAATGTTTTACCTTTGTATTGGTTAGTTCTCCGATTTTGAATCTTATTGAGAGATAAATTCTAAATGATATTGCGTAGCTTTTGAATGTATATAATAATTGTCCCAAAGTGTTAATTTGTGTTTTTAAAACAGGCTTTTGTCAATATTTGATTGTGCAGTGTTAGTTTATTGTAATTTTAAAATTATAATTACTATAGATTTCCATGTAAATTCTATCAATATTCTTTTAAAATTGTCTTATATTATTTGATGTCAATTAACAATTTATAAAATTATCTAAACATATCTAAGAGAGAAAAACAACGGGAAAGTGAAATACTAACCACAATATATCGTAAATGAGTAATATATATATATATTTATTCAAGATATATTGTTGTTGGTGTTTCGCTTTCCCGTCATTTCTATTCAAATCCTACTGAAGTTATTGTACTGTAAATTGTATTTAGATTGTTTAGCTTATATATCGAAGATCATTGCGTCAAAAGGGAGCTGTATAGCTATAGAAGTTAATTAACTGTGGATTAATATTAATAATAACATTTTATAAATATATTAAATTAGTGAAATGTAAAGAAAATTTCTGGTAGCTTCAAAATTGCACAAAATCAGGCTGCATAAATCATTTACTAATTGCAATGCTATTAGTTGTACATTTTAAAACATTTCAAATAAATTTGTATGCATTAACTGAATAAAACAATATTAACTAAATATTGCATAAACAATATTGCATTAACTGAATAAAACAATATTGACGACATTAAGTTTGCTGACTGAATGAAAATGTAAAGTTGTCCTCAAGATGAATTATCTTTTATGTTATTAATATTCATATGCTTAGGTACATTTATCCTGAATGCGTGATCTGATATATGTGTTCTTCGAAAACAATTCGGATATACAAGTATGCTAAGAACATTTGTATGATTATACATAAAAACATATATTTATATAAATGTCACGTGCCTAAGTGTGTATTTCAAATGAACTTAAAGCAATCTGATTACAATATGAAGTAAAAGACCTTTCTTTTTAATATTCCTTGAGAAGTATAATAAAGTTTACACATTTAAGATTTACTGAGAATTTTTATTTTATCAATAAATCAAACTAGATCATATTTTTTAAAGGAAGAAGTGGAAAAATGTTCTAAAAAAGATTTATAATTCAGTTCAAGATTTATTTTTTCTTTTCATGCATTTTTTCTATATACTTTACAAAAGCTTTCTCAGAGTAAAAATGAAATTGCTTATTTTTACTTTAAAAAATGTACTTTAATAAATTTTTCAAAATTAAAATGTTTTGCATATTACACCGATTGCATTTTATTAGGATATGGTAAAAATGTGTCTATAAATTGGTTTGATAATTTAAATATAAACGTAATTCAGATTAATGTATTAGCATACTTTAGAAATTATTTTTGTGGTTTCTTGATAATATATTTGAAATTGATTCGAGTTTATAATTCCTGTGTATCATTTAACACGCTTTATATAATTACTTGTGTAAAATAATTTTTTTAAATTATATATTATTTGAATTTTTCCTAATTTACTTATAAATTTTTAATTTTGTAAAATATATAAAAAATTAAAATGCTTGAAATTTAAAATTCATTAAATTTTGAAATATAAAATTATTTTTTAACCGTACTTTAACAGACGAATAATAGAAACAATGTAACTTCATCAAGAATCAACAGCAGACCAAGCAGCTTCCCCACGTTGCAAAAGTTGATCTGGTTTGGCAGCTGGGGATATTATCTGGGTCAATCGTAGAGCAACCATGGACCAAATGTTTTCTATCTGCGAAAAGTCCAGAGAATGAGCTGGCCAGGAAATCAATTCAATCTGGGGATTGACGAAGAACCCTTGGTAAATGCATGTCACTTGAGGTCGCGCATTATCATGTTGAAATATGTATGTGGGTAACCCTTAAGGTAAAGAAGGACAACTGGCTGTAACTCCTCAGAGGTGTATCACTGGCTGTTTAAAGTACCGGCAATGCGTAATAAAGGTGTGCAAGAGTGATATTCAATACCTCTCCATATCATAATACTCAGCGCAAGACCACTGTATGGTGATGCCTAGCGCAACGAACCTGTTCAGCATCCTCCCTCCACGGTGTCTCCAGTCTCCAATGCGACCATCGTCTTGTTGAAGACAGAGGCGTGATTCGTCAGTAAAAACATTTTTATATCATTCTGTTGTCCACATCCTTCTTTCATCACACCATTGGGGGAAGTGACGTTTGTGATTCTGAGCCAAAAGTAGACAAAGCAATGATAATCTTCTGACAAACCACTCTGCTGTACACGGCGTAGAATGGTAGGCGCAGACACTGGATGATGTGTTTCAGACTGAAAGTGCTGTGCTATGGTTCGTGATGTGGCTGAGTGATCCGTCACTGCCATGCGTGTAATTTGCCTCTCACCACGTGAAGTGGTGCACTGGGACGATTGAAGACGTCAGTCCGCCGTACCCACCTGCGTCCAACGATCACATATCCGCATCAC
>JAPDSC010007783.1:1026337-1042469 GCA_026290005.1 Latrodectus geometricus | reverse complement strand
ACTCTATGTAAAATTAAATTAAAAAACTTTGTAAAATTAACAAAATTTAAGTTACACTTTTGTTCAAGAAAAATACTTTAGTGCAGATTATCATCGTCTTGAGTATATGATGTATTGATAAGGAACCTATGCAACTATGTGTAATGCTACCAAATATATAATCTTAACAGTTTGGTAAGAAGAAAGAGGCATTTCTCTTAGAAAATTGTTGTCAGAGTGGTAAGTGTATAAAGAAGAAGAATGAAAGCAATTACAGGTCTGGATTAAAGCCTTACTGCTGCAAATAATATAAAACACGGTAAACTTATTATATATATTATTATTATATACAAACACGGTAGATATTTCTATACGTTGACCACAAATGTCATTCCATACTCTGAAAGGCTTTCTATTGAAAATAATTTACTGTGATTCAGTTCAGTGTGGTTTGGTGTTATTCTGTTACAGATGGACATTATTTACTGCTATAACATAAAGACATATTCAGGTATCATACATATATTTCATGTAGACGTTGTCATCCATGGCTCTGCGAGAATACCCATGAATAATTGCACAGGCCATGATGTGTTTCCACGTAATATATGCACAATTCATCCAAAGAGGTACCACTCTAAATGCAAACATATAGCTATTTCAAGTTTTTTCAGGAGAATTTTTAAAGAAACAATTCCTTGGATGCTAAATATGAAAACTTCCCTTTAAAAAACAGCTCTATATTGACTGATCATTTTGGGATATAATGATATATCTTTATGAAATCTTTCTTCTTGTGATATGATGCGATGGGAAAATCTGTTGAATGGCATAACCATGTGAAAACTTCTAGGTTCAGAAAATGTTGACAAATAACTTTTTGCATTGCACAGAGAGAGAATTTGAATTAAGTTGTTATTCTCTCTGTTCATTTTACACATAAGTATAAATATCAAAAGAATTAAATATTCATTAAAGTTCATCATCATACAATGAATTTTGTGAAGAATATATGTATATAATAAGTCAAATTATTTGGCCACTTCTGAATATTTTTGATCTGAAATTAAAAGGCTCTCTCTAGCATGTTTGGACAAAGGAAATCTCGACGTTATAAATACATATCGAATATCTCAGAATCATATAAAAATTTACTACTTTTTAAAATATTTTTACTACATTTTTGTTTCTTGCAGAAGTATTTTGATTGCCAATAACTTTCCAATAATTCATTTAATACAATTATACTCTTTTACCCTGCCTGACATACGAAATGCAACACCATAAAATATTGGATAGAATGTGATAAAAATTGATACACAGACAGAGAGCATGAATATATAAATAAGTGATGTTATTTACAAAAAGATAAATTTATACATTGACGAAATAAGCAATAAATCAGTAAGTTGTTTGGCCGCCTCTCGGAGCGATGCAAGCAGACACTCTGCGAGGAGATTAACAGAGAGGAGATTATCAAGATAATCAATTAACCTGCGGACGGTGTCCTGGGGGGTAGAAGCCCATATGGTCTGAACCATTCTCCACAGTTCGTCCTCCGATGGAGGCTGGGGCATAACAGACAAACGACGTCCAATCCCGTCCCAGATATGCTCTATCGGGGAAAAATCAGGAGACATCGCAGGCTAAGGAAGCAACTGGGTATTCTACAAGGCTTGTCTGTTCACTAGTGCCGTGTGCGATGTCGCGTTATCCTGGTGGAAAACATTATCTTGCAGCTACTGAAGGTAAGGTAGCGCAACAGTTTGCAGCACATAATCAACGTACCGTCGTGACGTCAATATGCCTCTGATGCGTACTAGGGGTGATCTGCTATTGTAGCTGATTGCACCCCAAACCATTATTCCACGTTGACGAGCGGTGTGGCGTTCAACAATAGTGGTCGAATTGGCTCTATCTCCCCGACGCCTCCAGACTCACCCCCGCTGACAATCATTAGTCAAATAGAACCGTCGCTGAACACCACATTCTGCCATTCAGTCGTCCAAATGGCTCGTTGACGACACCATCGGAATCTCTCCCTACAGTGCCTTGGCGTTAATGGCAGTCTTCGTAAAAGGCGGTATGTGTGCAAGCCACTTTCATCCAATCGTCGTGCAATTGTTCTCGCAGATATTGAAGCACCCAGAACTGGCTGCACATAGCGCAGAATGTCAAGAGAAGTTGATTGTGTTGCCGCCATAATTGCCCTTCGGATGCATCCATTCTGTTTTCCGTCTAGATGGCATTTTGTTCATTCACCCTTCTGGTCCAAATTCTATACACAGTTGATGCATCTAGGCGGGTTTCAGCAGCGATACGACGGTAGGACCAACCAGCTGTTCGTTAGCCTACAATTCGAGCTCTCATAAAATTGTCCGTTTGCCGGAACTGTCTTCGATGTCGTCGTCCAATCTTCACTTCATCCACACGTGTCTTTTGCAGCTTTGAACTTCCCGAAATACTGGATTTCCTAAGCGGCAAAGAGATAAGACTGTTGGCATGTCCGCTGTTTCTATTCCTTTTATCTGGCCCGATAATCACATGACCGACTTGCATTTTACATTATTTGCATACCATGTTCAACTGCGTAATCACCAAAATTTGCATATTTATACGACCAAAACTTCATGGTGTTGCATTTTCTATGTCAGGCAATGTACTTCTTATTTAACGTTTTGTGGCAAATAATTTTAAAGAACATTAAAATGGCTAGTTGAATAGATATATTAAGATTGGATATTAAAATTTTAAACAATATGGGTGTGTGACTATGAGTAAATTTAATTTTTCAAGGTGGGTAAAAATGTATAACCCCATGTATTAAATTTAATGTGAGGCAGATTTTGTTAAAAACAATACTTTAATTTATGTTATTTCTACACCTCTGCTTGACCCAAAAGAGTTAAAAAGTTTACATTTTATATGGACCATGATGTTTTTAAAAGAAGCATTGCCCTCTTTGGGATTTTTACTTTTTGGAAACAAGTATTAATTAATAAATAATAGAGATAAAAGAAAATATATCAAAGTAACCTTTTTGTCAACAGTTTCAAATGCACAACTTACTTTAATTTATAACATAACATTCTTGAGACTCAATATAATTTGCACTAAGAAAACATGCATAGTAGTTTTGTTTGAAATGTTTGTATAGGATTCAAGAGTATTTTCTAATGACAATTTGATGTGCTTGTACACATAATCTTTAAATCTACACCAAATTAATTTTATTTCATTTTCTATCATATGAATAGACTGACAAACTGAATGATAAGACAAAGTTTTACTTCAACACATTTTTTATTTAACACCGTCCCAAATATTTGTTGTCTACCACATTTTCTTAAAAAATATTAGTAAAACTCTGTCTAAAACCAAAACTTTAAGTTTCTCAAATGATCAAAACAAGATTTTATATCCATGCTATTCTCATAAGAGAAACTATGACAAGAAATAATCCTTGCATACACAGTTCAACACCTATATTGCTTCCATAACCTGAAAATATCATAAATATCTTCCATTATAAACTTTTATTTTATAAGCAAACTGAGCTTTAAGGCCTATTTATAGTTCAAGCTTTCGTTGCAGATGGAAGTTTTGTCCAATTAGGAGTTACAATTTATAATACAGTCAATATACTTTGAAACTACGACAACTTATTTTGTATATGAAAAACATAGTAGAAATATGAAAAACATGATATACTAATTTCATGTACCGTGTTGCCCTAAACTAAATAACTTCAGAACCAACCCTACTAATATTAAAAAATTCTACTACCATCAAAGATGAAATTGTGGAAGTCAAATATAAAAAGGTTGATAATGTGTTTTGTTAAATCATCAGATTGTATAAAGGAAAAATATTAGTTGTGTGGATAATATAAAGTTCTAAATGACTTCAAATTTAATAAACGAGACTTTTATTTATTAGAAATATGCTTTTATTTAAACATGGTGGGTAAATATGCACCAAATTAAGATTAATATTTTCTCAAAATAACTACATATTTTTACTATATCATTTGTAATCGTAAAAGAAACTAAAAACATGTTTGAAAAAATATTAAATCAGACTTTTGTTCTCTTGCAATAAGTTCATTAAAAACTGAAACATTAAATGATTTATTTTCAACATATGTGTTAAGTCCTAACTTTCTTAACTCTATCCGTAATAGCATTATAACATACCAATTTGGTTAATGAGAGAGAAAACTTTAAACAGGTACATATATAAACATTAAATGAAATATGGCATTTATATTTCTTTATTCTTTCAAATATGTTTAACTGCGTGTTTCAAACAGTATTAAACTAAAACTTGTTTATTTAATAGAAAAGAGAAACTTTGCATGTTCTAAATTTAAACTCTTATTTTTAAATTTTATTACGTCTTTAAATAAAATATTTCCGTTAAATAGTATCGATAATAAATTGAATATATATGAGGGTCAAATAAAAACCATAGCATTTTTATGAAATGTACACACACACACACATATATATTTATATATATAATTGAAAAGAACGAAATATTTCACATAAAGAAAATACATTTTACATTTTAACTAAAGAACTAATTAAGAAATGCATGAAATAAAAAATAAATTTAAAAAGGGGAAAATAATTATAAATTTTAAAAATAATTAAAATTATTATAAAATTAATTTCAAAATGTTTTGAGGTAAAATGAAGGCGGTTAAAAATTTTCTCTTTTCAACAAGAAAATCCTAAAACAAAAAGAAAAATTTTAAAATATTTGTCTAAATATTCAAAGGATGAAACAAAGCACAAGTAATTTACTTCCTAGTGCCATCAACCAATAAGAAATGATAAAAAAAAAGTCAAAGAAAGATTAAATATATGAAAACGTAGAATGAAAGTAAAAAATTCAAATATGTAAGCTGTAATTCTTATAAACATGGTTTGAGAATACACTTAAATATAATATCTTAGAACATATAAAAATACATTGAACTGAAGATTAAGAAATTAAAGAAAATATAAATCTTCTATTAAAATGTAAGAGCAGATTAATTAAAATGTAAAGAAAAAAAATAGTACAGAAAATGCTGAATGAAAACATAATGTTACAGTTAAATGAAACAAAATGTGAATTTAAACGTTGGGAGAAGATAGTGAGAGTTTCCTCTAGAAGAAAACAAACGACAAATGAACTTCACATGAATCAAAGTAAAAACTTGAAAAATGTAGAGAAACTCATTAAATTAACAACGAAAACTAGAAATACATATTTCTTTAATTATCTGATACTTGAGAGCAAAAAATGAGAAAAGTGGTTTCAAATCTCAAAAGAAAGCTTTAAAATAATTTTCTTATAAGATTTCTTGGCCCTAAAAGATTATATAATTTTAAGAAAAGAAAATTAGATATCCTATTCCATGATCCTTCAAGAAACATAAATTAATAAAAATAATTTTAAGTTTCTTGAAGGATCACGTTTAAAGGAAAAATCATAAAACTTAAGATGTGCAGAGTTATTAACTACCTAATTTAAGTAATTGAGCAGAATTAATGAAATTATAAATAAATATCTATAAAATGAAATGTATCCAAATTCATTCTGATTATTTGGCTAAAATTAAAGAATAATTTTTTTGAGATTCTTAAATTCCAAACTTAGAAATTAAAAAACTTATTAACAAACTTAGAAATTTGAAATCACTACATTTCTCTTAAATTTTAATGGCTATGTAAAAATTAATATTAATTAAGTAATGTATATAATTATATCTCATAGTGCTAATTTCATTAATTTTAAGAGTGTTTTAATCGACATCAAAAAAAGAAAATCGTTGATCAGAAATATCAATCAATGACTTATGTAAGTGTGATTAAATAAATGTTGACTTAATTGAAAGCGGTAGAAAGTGATTAACACACTTGTATTTTTCCTGTAAAAATGCTTGTTTATCGAAATTTTTTCCATAACTGTTTATTTTTTATTTATAATTTGCCACAAAATAATTCAGTTAACATATTTAAGTTGTATTTGAATATAATTAAATTGAAAGGAATAAAAAGAAAACTACATAGTATTTTATTTTTTGTAGGGATTTACAGAATATTAAGATACAGGTTAAAAAATAAATGTATATTTAATACAATCATTGTTGTTTTAATTGCGGTGCTATTTCATTAGAATTGGTAATAAAAATGTAAAAAATTCAGAAATTTGAATTTTTTCATTTAAATTTCAAATTTAATGAAAACAATGTTACATCGTTACCGCTTTGAAGAGAATAATATATATATATATATATATATATATATATATATATATATTCTTTTCTTTTTGGAATACTAACAAATTAATTACTCTTGAAAACTGTACCTGTTAAAACTAAAACCATTCAATTCTATAGTTCATTTTTATTAAAAATTATTTTAGAAAGCTACAAAATTACAACAAATATCAGATAATCGTAACTGGATGCGATGATACAAGCTTGTTTTTTTGATTCCTCTTGGAAACACTGGTAACAAAAGAATCACAAAATACTAGGCAGTGCGAAGTAGAATTAACTCACAGTTCATTTTAAGTGTTAAGTATTTTCTCTTGGGAGTGGTATGTTAAGAATTTTAGATTTGAGAGCTGTTTGCCTGGGGTAAACGATCATTCCCCCGCTGTCTCGTCTTTAGTATCTGATACCAGGACGTGCTAGAAATATTAAGAAGTTGTTAGTGTGTCGTTTGGCAGATGACCCTGTATTGACCTTTTGAAGGTCATCTGAAGGCTGAACGTGCAAGAGCCAGCTGATTACGGGGTGGCGTGTTTATCAGGACACTCATGTTTGAACTTTGTGACGTAACAGTATCGTTATAGGAGTAGAACAATGGAAAAACTTTGTAGCTCCTCCTATCCATTTCAACGGGTTTAAAATGATACGCTTGCCTGAGTAAACCATGTTATAAATTTTACATTTTTCTTCTAGTTAATCGCTATAATTAATTTTTTTTAGGGTTTTTTTTTTTTTTTTTTAAACTTATAATTTTTTTTTTATTAGTTGAATGTGTTTGTTTCTTAGCTCTTGAGATACGATTAATTTTTCGCGTGAATATTATTAAATTCCTAGGATTATATTAATTTATTCTACTTTGTGCCATTAAACCACAGATGATCCTTAAAAGGAAACCAATTTAATAAAAAACTTTTAATGACTTAGATATTACGAGCAAAAGTTTAAAAGAAATACACCTGAAAAATCTTCTAAAGTAACAATTATAATAGGATTTCATTTGGTTATAAGAAAATATTTTTTATACAGAGTGAGGAAATGTATGAGACATGAAAATATATTATTGTACTCATTCATGTATGATGCACTGACTTAGGTCAAAATATAACTTTAATTCTTTTGAAGTACAATGAGATTAAAACTGGCTTTTAATTGATATTTTATTGGAGCTTTTAATTAATATTAATAATTCTTTGATAGTTTGTTGGCTTGGTTTGTCACAATATGGTTGTTTTTGCTCACAAGACCTAATTTATCCTCGAAATATTGCTTAAAGTGAATTGCAAACCATTTTAAAATTTCAACGATCAAGTGGGAGTCAAATTTACAATATTTTGAATTGAAGGTTAGATCACAATATATCGCTATTCCATTACCAACTTAAGAATCATTGTATTAAATAAAACATGCATTATAATACATAGTTAATGTATAATTTTTCTAGAAATTTATTTAGCAAGCATATATATGTATATAAATGAAATATCTCCAATAACTCAAAAATTAACATTTTAAATGCATTAACTGGTTTAATGAAGTTAAAATAATGGTAATTTTTTACTTGTGCTAATTTGGACTTGCATTTGTATTTTTAATTCAAGTACAATATTTAAATTGAAATGACACATTATTTAATGACACTTTTTTAAAACCGAGGACGCATATTAATGCTTCCTCGGTTCCTATTAATGCATTAAAGGAAGTAATATGTTTCAAAGTACATAATATTATAGAAACTGAGATGATAAATCTTATGTTTTACTTAAGCCCAAAAATTGATTCTCTTTTGTAGAATATTACTTACCCACTTCTTACAAAAAGATTTCCTTCATGAAAATAAAGAAATGCCATTAGATTTCACCCATGCTTTTATAGTCTAATTGGTAAATTAAGATTTTAATGTAATTGTAATTTTTATGTTTACATTTTTGCTCTCAAAATCTGATAAAAAATAAAATTCTTTAAATTAAGAATAACTTTTTTTGGTTATAGAATTTTTAAACTTCAAAAGAGAATGGTATTAAAATGTATACATTAAACATCAAACTTGTTAAATTTATTTTCGCTAGATTTATTTCAAATAGATACATTCACCAAGTCGTAAGATTAATCGAAGATTATGCTAACCTTAGAAAAAGATTCTTAACAGAATTTCTTCTCATTCAAAGAACTTTCTTTTGCTTTCATTAGATATTAAGCTTTAAGGTTAATAAGGCCATAAGGGTTTTGTTGAAGATCTTATAAAAAGTTTTAATTCTTAATAGAAGAGTAAAAATACAGTTGTTGAATTTAAAACTGTAATTTTTTCTGTCTAGAGAGGTGCCAATCAATATTTATTTAAGCACTGCATTAAAAATCATCACAGACATTGTATTGAGAAACTTAAGCGGGTTTGAAGAGGCAGGTATGTAAAAATTTCTATGGTTTGTAGTAAGAATTTTCACAAGAAATGCAGAAATTTAAATTTTAAAAATGTAACAATCATGTCTGAAAATTTTTACGCAGTTTCTCTTAATATGAGGAGATCTTTCTTTTTATGTTAATCGTATCAACTCAATTCATAAATTTTGACCTTTGGTTCTTATTATGGCCAATTAAAAATTATGAACGAATAAAAATTATGAAAAATACCTCAATAATTTTTGGTTTTGATTAAGAACAAATAACTCTAAGAGCACATTAATATATATCAATAACAATTTTCGATATATGATTTAACTTTCAGATAGCGTAAATATGCGAACAAACTAATTAAAGGATTTATCAAAAGAGTTAAGCCCATTACTGTAATCTAAGCAAAGTTTGGTTGAGTGCTAATTTTCTCCTAAGTTAAGCAAATCTATGGTTTCATTATCAAAATCTTTATTATTATCAAAAGCTTTGCTGTATATTAAAAGATTAAAAAGAAAGTTCTTATGATCTACGTGAATCAATTAGAATTGGTTTCATGAGAGTTTGTTATGTGGTTATATAAAAGTATAAAGATTTTTTTAAAGTAACATTTTGTAACACATTTATGTTCAAATTTACGAGGAAATGAATTTGGTTCAATAAGTTCTGTTTGGCCTACATAATTTGCTAGAAATATGTTAAAAACACAAATTACAATTTAATGTAAGCAATTTTTATTCTTAAAAATATTTTAATTTCTTAAATCTAATTTAAATATAGTCAGAACTATTTGTTTTGCATCTAATTATACAGGGCTTTCTTTTATAAATGGAAATTCAATAAAAAAATCTCTCTTTCTAAATAATTAAATTTAGTTTTGACGAAAATCTTAATTATTTATGATATGCTATTTCTCAAAACATTCAATCTCTAATTTTAATTTTTTCAAATAACTGAATGTCTATTAATGAACGACTAAACATTATTATTGAATATTTGTATTTTCTATTTAAATCATTCAAATGCTTAATTACCTTGTCTTTCGTACACTAAGAATTAGTTTTCCAAAACTTTGACACATTAACAAATCCAAAAATAAATAACATATAGTTTGGGAGAGAAAAGCTCAATTATGGATGGATGATCTATTTTTAAAAACTACTTTCTACATTTTTACTTGATGTGTGGTCATGATTTGAAATTAATTAAAAACCAATAATTTCTTATAACTTTAGTTAATTGATACTAGATTCTAATTTTAATGAAAATAGTTTAATTTGTATGTAACTAAAATTAAGCATGCAAATTATAAATAAATTTTTTTTATTAAGCAGAGTTAAGAAATAATATTTACTTAATAAGCTTTTTATTAAAGAACAATAATTAAAATTGCGAATATTTTTTTCCATAATATTTCCCTTATTTATTAAATTGTATTGAGAGACTACTCCCTTTTACCAATTTTTTGAAACATAGTTTATAAATTTGTTTTTATCTTAAATAAATAGTTAGAATTTTTTGTTTTAAAATTATTTGAATAATTACTTATACTTCATTCAAATAGTTTAAAATTGCGTGAATATAAAAATACATTAAATTTATCAAAAAAACTTTTAATTTTAGAAAACTAAATTACTCTTCTTTATTAAATGATTCTCAATCTCTAGTATTTAATTGTAATAAATTATAGATTACCTTCTGGTGAACAAAACAACTTATTTCAACTCACACGATAACATTTTTGCAAGAGATACCTCGAGCACTTCAAGTGGTCGATAGTTTAATTTACTATCAGGACGTGGAGCCTTCGGGCTTATAATTACCGACTAACAAAAGGACGTTCTCGTCGGACAGCTAGGATGCATGCACGTTCGTATCTTTATTGTTAAGGCGCAAAAGGGGCCTCAGTGGCGAGACATGGCGTCTTCAACTGTGGAATGTCTTTCCAATACTCTTTTATGGTTTACCCAGAGAGGTCACGAGAGGTTACAGATGATCCATTGAAAGTTAGGAGAGTGAAAGCACGCACGTGATGTGACTACTGAAGAGTATCTAATGTAGAATTGAAATGGAATACGTAAACTGGCTTGGAGAGATGATTATGAACTGCTCTTGAGGATCATTAGAGGGGACGGATTTTCGAGGGGCATTCGGATAGCTACTATTCTTTATTGAGACATTAGTAATGTGGAATACCATAGCAAACCATTCTCAGTGATCTGCCTAATGGGGATGGGTAACTAAAAACAGGTTCATTTCTTTTAGATAATAGATTGGAAAAATTTGTTGCTAGCATTCATTTCATAACAATTACCATTCTTTCATACAAAACGTCCTTTAGGGAGAATAATACATTGATAATTTCATTTTGGAGTGGTAAATATTGATGATGAAAAAAATAACACCATAAGAAGTAATAAATGATTAATGTAATATACGCGTATAAATAAAAAATATGGCTATTGAGTTGGAATCAAATTAAGTATCAGAATAATGGCAAGCATATCGAATGGGGTCTGTAGTAAGGTCCCAAAATTATAGTCTAATGCAATTTCTATCACTCTAACATTATTCTTTTTGATGAGTGTTGGATGTAAATAAAGGTCGTTCACTGACCATATGAATTTGCCTTAGTTGACCCAAAACTCATAATTTCTGCCCATGCATATCTAATTTTATTCACATTTGTGACGAAATTTCAAATGCAGAAGCTTTATCCATGAACGCAAATTTCACTATTAAAAAATAAGTCAGTATTTCAATAACTATATTCAAAATGTCTATAAGATTCTAGATATTTGAAATATTTTTGAATATGGAAGTTAAGAATTTTAAAATTCATAGTTAAAGTTTTTCACAAGCCTTTCAGTACTAGAAATGATGACTGTAATTTGAATTTCAAAATGAGCAATAACTTTTTTTATGAAATGAAATTTTATATTTGTTTTGCTCGTGGATATATATTATTAGACAAAGTTTATAAGTATATATGTGAGCTTATGCTCAGTTTATTATAATTTAAAATAATATGAAGGAAAAAATCGTATTTCAATCATGATAATTCAAAAGTAATTGTAGTAAGCACATATACAATTCTAATAGTTGTTAGAAAGTGATAGTCATAATATTTAAAGATACTTTTTTTAACAAAGAACATTTGGCTTTCCTCATCATTGTAACATGAAAAAAATCATGTTAAGTATATGCTAACGATTTTATTTAATAAATGTTATTGAAAATTAAATATCAAATGTCGAGTTGATGTAAAATTTTAATGCTCCAAAACTTCAATTTTCTTTTAAAAATTAAAAAATTTTGAAAGTGCTGTTACTAGCCATATAATATAAATTATAAGGATTTTTAAAGTAATATGATAAAAATAAAATAAGAATAGAGAGAAATAGTGATATTCTTTTTAGTACCAGAAATTTCATTTTAATGCTATTTAAAAAGGTAAGAAATTATGTTACACATTCATAATACTATTTATAAAGTATTATAATATATTAGTGAAGCTAAGACATTTGAGTATTAAGCAACTTATTTTTTGATTATGACGAGAATCTAATAATCGCTATACAAATTAAAGAGTTCTGCAGTAAAGTTGTGAAGTAAAAATAAATATCAGAATAACTTTACGCACAGTTAAACTAATTCAAAATAATCAAAAAAAGACATTAAATTAATATATTTAACCATGAAATTTTTATTGTAAAATTATAAATATATTGTTTTAAAGGTAAAATTGTATCATTTATAAAAATATAATAGTAAAATCTTCTGAAATATCACTTATTTAAACTAAATTGTTTTTTAAACTGGAAAATCTCTACATAAAATATTAATTTAATTTGAATTACATGCAAACTGTAAAACTACAAGGAGCCTAACAAAATATATATTAAAGAAGTTGACAAAATTATTTTTGACTTCCTTAATTATTTTTAGTATGTTTAAAACAACTACATTTTAAAAACACCTTAAAATTAATTGTGTGAATTAATTGTTTATATGTTTGTAATAAAATTAATTGTTAAAATTAATTAGAAATTAAATGTCTATAGATTAATTAATGGCGCAATATTAATTGGATAATTATCATTTATAAGTAATAGCTGCAAGTTTTGAATATGATAATAAAGTAAAACTTAAATAATTTTTGCAAGCCGTCCAAGAAATTTTAACAAAAATTATAAAATGTAATTTACATAGTATGAAATATGTTAGATGTAATCAAAAAATTTGGAAAAAAAAACTTAAGATCATGAAGGAATAAATTAAAATAATAAAAGTGATAACTAAATACATGTCAATAAACCCTTAGCTTATAACCAGCCAACGAAAAGGTTAAATAAGTTCACTTTATGAATACAAAGTGTATATATATATATAATGAAGGTGTTTTAGATATCAAATAATAATAATATCAAGTTTATAAAGATCTCAGAAATAAAACTTCAGAGAAAAGTTATCTTCCATCTGCTTAATTGATATCCAGGGAAATCTACATTGAATTTGAATCTTATTTTAAGTGATAACTAGTTTTGTCCTTCACAGACTACTGACCAACTGACAGTTCTATGCGGACGCCTACTGCGATAACTTCGAATTCAGCATACACACCCCAGGGAGGCTTTTCCACTCACCCAGACAAATTTTTTATGCAAAGAAAACAACCCTTCAATGAATGACAAGAAGCGGAAGTAACTATTATGTCTAGCGAAGTCTAGGAAATGGCTAAGTACGTACGAAATATCATGCTTGATTAGTGTTTACTAATAGTTGATGAAAATCATCTATAAATACAAACTCGGCAATGAGGTTATGCAAATTTTTTTTACATTTCTATTTCACAGCTTTCTAATATTAAAGGGCTTAATCTGATTAAGTTAACAATTAATAGCTTGTCTGAAGTCTGGGGAGGTTTCTTACCTTTTACGTCAGCAAAAAGATGAGTTATATTTTATATATTAAAATCTTAAGTCTACAATACTTCTTGAATTATATTTATGGTAATAACAGAGAATATAAAATTTATTTTCTCTGTTTTACCATAAATATAATAGTAGAATAATATATAGTTAGTAGGAATAAGAAATATATTTTTAGGTTAAAAATGATTAATATAAAAGTATAAGAAATTTTTTTACATATGTACAGATATGAAGAATACGGATACTAATTTTATTGTATTATTATTGAATAAAGTTAATTTAATTTATATTGAGTTATTAAATAATAAAAAATGATTAACTTTAATCATTGGTTAAAATATATATATATATATATATATATATATATATATATATATATATATAAAGTCTGATTTTGAAAATACAGTGTCCTGATTAAAAATTTTAAATTAATTAATTAAATGATATAATAATTGTTCACCAAAAATATAATGCATTTAACAGTAAGTGATTTGGTATACAAGAAAAAGTTTTTAATATAACAATGGAATATATATGGTAAGAAATTGGAAGAGTATGAGCATGGCCATTTCTTGTGGAGAGGAAAACCGTATGACTCTGTATGAGTTTCATTACACTGAGGATAAAAAAAAGGGATGCACATACTTTCGATAATTCTTTACAGTTCGCCGTGGATACAGAATAGTGCAGAACAGACAATGAGCATGAAATCTATTGATGAAAGATTACATGTCATTATAAGTGAATGTGAAGCAGCCTAATATTCTACAAAGTTTGTAGGATAATGAATTCCATGTGTTGTTGCGACATTACAAATCAATTATAGTTTCAGCCCTTAAACAGTCATAGAGCGTTAACTTTCATCTGAAATTTCTTAAGAAATAATGAAGAAACGAGAAATACGAAGATCTATTGTACTATTTACATATCTAAGATCATAGAAATAGCTGTAGTTCGTCCTCCAAGAATCATCGTACTATTATTGTTTCTGATGCTTACTAGATTTAATATTCTATGATGCCTGACTTACCCTAAAATAATACGTATCACTGAAGAATAGTATAATAATAGTATTAACATTACCTTGTTACTGTTCGACCCAAATACTATGAAGTTTTTTTCATTCCCATGTATTGGAGCATTCAAAGCACATGCTACCATAAACTATTTGAAAGATCACACTCTTCAGAGTGGTAAGTCGCGGATTCGATCAAAACCATCATAAAACAATGAGTGATAGGTGTTCGTTTCTGCTCTCAGTATAGGATTGGTTGGGGTGTTAAGGAGACTTGGATTTTCTTATTTACAATACCCACAATCTATTTAAAACTTGGAAGACAATAATGTTCAAAGAGCTTACATTATTTTCAAGGAGTTAAGGCTTATGCTTTTATTTCAGCTGTTACTTCCTTACACACTTCGTAAAATATCGTGAGTAAATCGTTAATTGTAGAGATACTTCGGTGTCCTTTTGATTCGTCAATCTTTACCATCCATTGTGCAAGGAGTTCCTTCTGGTTATTTTAATGATTCATATTTTGTTCTAGGATATACTTGGTTCAAATTCAATACACATAAAACACATTTTGCAAGCATTTCATAAGAGTATGGTGAACTACTAGTTGTAAATAAGCTTATAATTTGTACCATAAAAAATGGTTTAATTTTGCGAATTGTATTTGGTATCACCGGTAAAGATATTTCGAATTCCACTCTTGTTTTCTGGAATGTAGAACTTTTTAAATATTTTATATTGATTGTTTATAAATATTAAATTATTTTATAAAATTTTTTAATATTTGGATATCTTGCTGTGACAAGGTAGTAAGGACTGTTGACTCTGTTGCTAATTTTGTTTCCTTTATTCTGGGCTATAATTATATAATCTATTTGCATAACTTGTTTAGCTACATATTCTAAAAAATCGTATGCCTATAGGTAGAATGATCATAGTGGTTATTTTTTGAATTTCGTTATACGCAATGATAAAAAGGTATACATATTCTTACATATACACTCGGGCCGTGGTGGCCTGTTTGGATAGGGCGTCGTTTTCGTTACCAAAAGGTGGTGAGTTCGAATCCCTGCTTAGCCGAAGATCCATCATGTTTACTAATGGCGACTGGGTCACGTAAAATATGTCGGGTCGCAATATACTTCATGTTCCCGTTCCAAATTAATACCTTTGGGGGTGATTGGAGCAAGGCTATGGGTCTCTCTGGTTTCAATCTCTAAATTGGAAGATTCAGATGGTGCTACTATCTATGAGCCAAAAGTCGTATTTCCACCTTCGTATGAGAGTTCTCTATTCAAAAACGGAAGACGCTCTCTCTCTGACTTCATTCGCCTAGTCTCTGACGGGCGGACTTGGCGTTGCCAGGTGTCATTAATAACAACAACGTATGTTGTTATATGTGTATATATATATACACTCAAAGCAAAAATTAGTAATATATATATACATATAAATATATATATCATATGAATATGAATATTGACATAGGAATCTTGTCTCAACACACACACACACACACACACACACACACACACACACACACACACA